>JALIGW010000054.1:1017500-1027500 GCA_023053685.1 Diadophis punctatus similis | reverse complement strand
AGAAGTTCTGGGTCCTCCATCACTGGAGGCTTTTAAGAAGAGATTGGACAACTATTTGTCTGCAATGGTATAGGTCTCCTGCCTGAGCAGGAGGTTAGACTAGAAGACCTCTAGGTTCCCATCCAACTCTGTTATTCTATTCTATTCTATTCTATTCTATTCTATTCTATTCTATTCTATTCTATTCTATCCTATCCTATCCTATCCTATCCTATCCTATCCCATTCCATTCCATTCCATTCCATTCCATTCATTCTAATTCTATTCTATTCTATTCTATTCCATTCCATTCCATTCCATTCCATTCCATTCCATTCCATTCCATTCATTCTATTCTATTCTATTCTATTCTATTCTATTCTATTCTATTCTATTCTATTCTATTCTATTCTATTCCATTCCATTCCATTCCATTCCATTCCATTCATTCTAATTCTATTCTATTCTATTCTATTCTATTCTATTCTATTCTATTCTATTCTATTCTATTCCATTCCATTCCATTCCATTCCATTCATTCTAATTCTATTCTATTCTATTCTATTCTATTCTATTCTATTCTATTCTATTCATTCTAATTCTATTCTATTCTATTCTATTCTATTCTATTCTATTCTATTCTATTCCATTCCATTCCATTCCATTCCATTCATTCTAATTCTATTCTATTCTATTCTATTCTATTCTATTCCATTCCATTCCATTCCATTCCATTCCATTCCATTCCATTCATTCTAATTCTATTCTATTCTATTCTATTCTATTCTATTCTATTCTATTCTATTCCATTCCATTCCATTCCATTCCATTCCATTCCATTCCATTCTATTCTATTCTATTCTATTCTATTCTATTCCATTCCATTCCATTCCATTCCATTCCATTCCATTCATTCTAATTCTATTCTATTCTATTCTATTCTATTCTATTCTATTCTATTCTATTCTATTCTATTCTATTCCATTCCATTCCATTCCATTCCATTCCATTCATTCTAATTCTATTCTATTCTATTCTATTCTATTCTATTCTATTCTATTCTATTCTATTCTATTCTATTCTATTCTATTCTATTCTATTCTATTCATTCTAATTCTATTCTATTCTATTCTATTCTATTCTATTCTATTCTATTCTATTCTATTCTATTCTATTCTATTCTATTCTAATCCATTCCATTCCATTCATTCTAATTCTATTCTATTCTATTCTATTCTATTCTATTCTATTCTATTCCATTCCATTCCATTCCTTCTATTCTATTCTATTCTATTCTATTCTATTCTATTCTATTCTATTCTATTCCATTCCATTCCATTCCATTCCATTCCATTCCATTCCATTCATTCTAATTCTATTCTATTCTATTCTATTCTATTCTCTTCTATTCCATTCCATTCCATTCCATTCCATTCCATTCCATTCCATTCCATTCCATTCTATTCTATTCTATTCTATTCTATTCTATTCTATTCTATTCCATTCCATTCCATTCCATTCATTCTAATTCTATTCTATTCTATTCTATTCTATTCTATTCTATTCTATTCTATTCTATTCTATTCTATTCTATTCTATTCTATTCCATTCCTTCTATTCTATTCTATTCTATTCTATTCTATTCTATTCTATTCTATTCCATTCCATTCCATTCCATTCCATTCCATTCATTCTAATTCTATTCTATTCTATTCTAATTCTATTCTATTCTATTCTATTCTATTCTATTCTATTCTATTCTATTCTATTCTATTCTATTCTATTCTATTCTATTCCATTCCATTCCATTCCATTCCATTCCATTCCATTCTATTCTATAGAAAGCTCCCTGGTTTACCGAGGAGCTCCGGGAGATGAAACGCCAGAAGAGACGTCTGGAGCGCCACTGGAGGGCCAGAAAAACCGAGTCTGATCGAACACTATTAAGAATTTACATCAGATCTTATTTAGTGGCGATAAGGGCGGCAAAACGATCCTATTTTTCCGCTCTTATTGCGTCCGCAGATTCTCGCCCAGCCGCCTTGTTTAGGGTGACTCGCTCCCTCCTTGCAAAAGGGGGGAGCGAGGAACACTTACAAGGCAGAGCTGAGGAATTCGCTGAGTTTCTGTCGGATAAAGTCGCTCAGATTCGGTCAAATCTGGACTCCGGCTGGGCAGAGTCCATTGAGTTGACAGGGGCTAGTCTTAGTCCATCATTATGGGAAGAGTTTGGGCCTGTTTCTCCCGAGGATGTGGACAGGGCTGTGGGAGCGATGGGTACCTCCACCTGTTTATTGGACCCGTGCCCCTCCTGGCTGGTTTCGGCTAGCAGAGAGGTAGCACGCGGCTGGATCCAGGCGGTGGTCACCGCTTCTTTGAGAGAGGGATCCGTACCGCAGTCGTTAAAAGCTGCGGTGGTGCGACCCCTCCTGAAGAAGCCTTCCCTGGATCCAGCTGACTTGAAGAACTATCGTCCGGTCTCCAACTTACCTTTTTTAGGGAAAGTTGTGGAGAAGGTGGTGGTTACTCAACTTCTGCAGCTCCTGGATGAAACAGATCATCTAGACCCTTACCAGTCGGGTTTCAGGTGCGGCTACAGTACAGAAACTGCCTTGGTCGCTCTGATGGATGATCTCTGGCGGGCCCGGGATGGGGGAAATTCCTCCATCCTGGTGCTACTTGACCTCTCAGCGGCTTTCGATACCATCGACCATGGTATCCTTCTGCATCGTCTCAGCGAGTTGGGAGTGGGAGGCACCATTCTGCGGTGGTTCTCCTCTTATCTCGCTGATAGGATGCAGTCGGTGCTGGCAGGGGGGCAGAGATCGTCCCCTAGGCCCCTATTATGTGGGGTGCCTCAGGGGTCGGTTCTCTCGCCCATCCTGTTCAACATCTACATGAAACCGCTGGGGGAGATCATTCGCAGACATGGGGTGTGTTTCCATCAGTACGCTGATGACACCCAGCTGTACATCACCACCCCGTCTGACTTCAGTGAGGCAGTTGATGTAATGTGCCGGTGCCTGGACGACGTCAGGATCTGGATGGGGAGGAACAGACTCAGACTTAATCCCGGCAAGACTGAGTGGCTGTGGATATTGCCTCCTAAGGACTACGACAACTGTCCCTCCGTGGTCCTTGAGGGAGCGAAACTGACTCCCTCGGACCAGGTCCGCAACTTGGGGGTCCTTCTAGATCCACAGCTAAAATTGGACCATCATCTTTCAGCTGTGGCTAGAGGGGCCTTTGCACAGGTTCGCCTGGTGCACCAGTTGCGGCCATATTTGGAGAAGGAGGCTCTACTCACGGTCACTCATGCCCTTGTCACCTCTCGCTTGGACTACTGCAATGCGCTCTACATGGGGCTACCCTTGAAGAGTATCCGGAGACTTCAGTTGGTGCAAAATGCGGCTGCGCGTGCTGTGGTGGGTGTGCCTAGGTACACCCACTTGACATCGATACTCCGCCAGCTGCATTGGTTGCCCATCGGTCTCCGGGTCCAATTCAAGGTGTTGATCACCATCTTTAAAGCCCTTCATGGCTTGGGACCAGGTTATCTACGGGACCGCATTCTGCCTCATACTTCCCTTCGACCGGTTAGGGCCCACAGAGTGGGCCTCCTCCAGGTCCCGTCGGCCAAACAATGCCGGCTGGCGGGCCCAAGGGGGAGAGCCTTATTTATTTATTTATTTATTTATTAAACGCTCTTATAGGCCGCCCAATCCCGTGGGACTCAGGGCGGCGTACAACATAAATAAGAAGCGTACAATTTTAAAAACAATAGTCATAATTTACATTATAAATATAATTAAAAAGACATTGTAAGAGCAACATTCAGGGGGAATCTAGTTGTCCTATTCACCCCATCTGCCGGAAGAGCCATGTTTTTAAGGCTTTACGGAAGGCCAGCAGGGTGGGGATGGTCCGGATCTCTGGTGGAAGTTGGTTCCAGAGGGACGGGGCTCCCACAGAGAAGGCCCTCCCCCGCGGCCCCGCCAATCGACATTGTTTAGCCGACGGGACCCGGAGAAGGCCCTCTCTGTGGGACCTAACCGGTCTTAGGGAGGTATGTGGTAGGATGCGGTCCCGCAGGTAACCCGGCCCTGAGCCATGTAGGGCTTTAAAGGTAACGACCAACACCTTGAATTGCGACCGGAGACTAATTGGTAGCCAATGCAGCTGGCGAAGGAGAGGTGTTACGTGGGTGTATCTTGGCACACCCACTACCGCTCGCGCAGCTGCATTCTGTACCAGTTGGAGTCTCCGGATGCTCTTCAAGGGTAGCCCCATGTAGAGCACGTTACAGTAGTCTAGCCGTGAGGTGACAAGGGCATGAGTGACTGTGAGCAAGGCCTCCCTCTCCAAGTAAGGTCGCAATTGGTGCACAAGACGGATTTGTGCAAAGGTCCCCCTAGCCACAGCTGAAAGATGTTGCTCCAATTTTAGCTGTGGGTCTAGGAGGACACCCAAATTGCGAACCTGTTCTGAGGGAGTCAATTTTTCTCCCCCGAGAACCAAGGAGGGACAGTCGACATAGTCCTTGGGAGGCAATATCCAGAGCCACTCAGTCTTGTCTGGGTTGAGCCTGAGTCTGTTCACTCCCATCCAGACCCTCACATCGTCCAGGCAGCGGCACATTACATCAACTGCTTCACTGAACTGACACGGGGTGGAGATGTACAACTGGGTATCGTCAGCATACTGCTGATACCTCACCCCATGTCGTCGGATTATCTCACCCAGCGGTTTCATGTAAATGTTAAACAGGATGGGCGAGAGGACCGAGCCCTGTGGCACCCCGCAAACCAGGGGCCTAGGGGCCGACCTCTGTCCTCCTGTCAACACCGACTGCGTCCTGTCAGAGAGGTAGGAGGAGAACCACCGTAAAACAGTGCCTCCCACTCCCATCTCCCCAAGACGACGCAGAAGGATACCATGGTCAATGGTATCGAAAGCCGCTGAGAGGTCAAGTAGCACCAGGATGGAGGAGTGACCCCCATCCCGGGCTCGCCAGAGATCATCCATCAGCGCGACCAAAGCAGTCTCCGTACTGTAGCCGCGCCTGAAACCCGATTGAAAGGGATCCAGATAATCAGTATCCTCCAATAGCCGCAGGAGTTGGAGCGACACCACCTTCTCAACAACTTTACCCAAAAAGGGTAAGTTGGAGACTGGACGGAAGTTCTTTAAATCCGCTGGGTCCAGGGAAGGCTTCTTGAGGAGGGGCCTCACCACCGCAGCTTTTAAAGGCTGTGGGATGGATCCCTCTCTCAAAGAAGCGATCACAACCGCCTGGAGCCAGCCGCGTGTCACCTCCCTGCTGGCAGAAACCAGCCAGGAGGGGCACGGGTCCAATAAACAGGTGGAGGCGCTCATCGCTCCTATGGCCTTGTCCACATCCTCAGGAGTGACCGGTTCAAACTCGTCCCAAATAACAGGACTAAGACTCACCCCTGTCATCTCGGCTTGCCCTGTCCAAATGGAGTCCAGGTCTGTCCGAATCTGAACGACTTTATCCGCCAGAAACTGAGAAAATTCCTCAGCTCTGCCCTGCAAGGGATCTTCAACTCCCTCCTTGGCTAGGAGGGAGCGAGTCACCCTAAACAGGGCGGCTGGGCGGGAGTCGGCGGACGCAATAAGAGCGGAAAAATACGCGCATTTTGCCGCCTTTATCGCCACTAAGTAAGACTTAATGTAAGTTCTTAAAAGTGTCCGGTCAGACTCAGCTTTACTGGTTCTCCATCGTCGCTCTAGGCGTCTCTTTTGGCGCTTCATCTCCCGGAGCTCCTCAGTAAACCAAGGGGCCCGCCGGGATCCGCTGCCACGGAGAGGCCGCAAAGGCGCAATCCGATCTAAGGCCCCCGTTGCCGCCTGATTCCAAGCAGCCACTAGGGCCTCAGATGAATCGTGTACCAGGGAGTCAGGTATTTCCCCAAGTTCCCTCTGAAATCCTTCAGATTCCATTAGGTGCCTGGGGCGGAACCACTTAATCGGCCCCGCCTCCTTGCGGTGGAGGAGTGGTGCCATGAAATCCAACCTCAGAAGGAAATGATCTGACCACGACAAGGGTACTGTGACTAAACCCCTCAGCCTGAGATCATCTCTCCACTGCCCCGAAAGAAACACAAGGTCAAGCGTGTGGCCCCCCTCATGAGTCGGACCCTGAACTACTTGGGTCAGGTTCATGGTTGTCATGGAAGCCATGAACTCCTGGACTGCCTCCGAGGTTTCACCGGGCGATGGCAGATTAAAGTCCCCCAGCACCATCAGCCTGGGGAACTCAATCGCCAGCCCTGCTACCGCCTCGAGCAGAACAGGCAGGGCCTTTGTAACGTAGCTAGGAGGCAGGTACGCTAACAAAAGGCCCACCTGGACCCCTAAGTCCAACTTCAGAAGGAGCGTCTCACACCCAACAATCTCCGGGGCAGGGCTCCTTCGAGGATTAAGGTTCTGGCGAGCTATAATCGCCACTCCTCCACCCCTTCCCTGGGGTCGCGGCTGATGCTGCACTAAGAACCCGTCCGGGCACATCTCGGAGAGGGGAACCCCCCCCTCCTGGCCTAGCCAGGTCTCAGTGATGCATGCCAGGTCTGCCCCCTCTTCCAGGATTAAATCCCGTACAAGGGGGGCCTTGTTGGCAATTGACCTGGCATTCAACAGCAGCAGCTTGAGCCCAGGGCCCTGACATCCCTGATTACCAGGACCTCGGGTTGAGCAAGATGGAACCAAACTAGAGGGGCCGGAACAAGGAATCGCTTGGAGACAGCGAGTTCTCGTTCCCCGAGAGCGGCCTACCCCCCTGCTCCCGCCATACCTACCTCTCCCTGTAATGACCTTAATGCTCCCGTCCCCCCTCGCACCAGAGATCCCCTCCCCCCCCCAACTGGTCCCCCTCTCTCCCAGCAGACCATGCATACCAGTCATACTGAGCCTGGGGATGGACTGAAACCCCTCTCCGCTTCTGTTTCCACACTCAGCAGAGGGGGGCAAAGACCCAATCCCCAGCTCACTCATTCTACCACTGTCAGTCACATAATCTCTATCACCCAATCATAACACATTCATAGCCCAAACCATTAATAAAATCGCAGTATTTCCGGGGGTTAAAAACAATAAGAGCAATAGGAGGCAGATATAGGCAACCTCCAAACCCGGTATAGCTTAGTTCTTAATATTGCCTTAATCTCAGTCTTGTTGTTATTTTTTTTGTGAATCCAAAATCCGTTGCCTCTGCTGCAGCAGTAAAAATGTCCAACAGCTGCCCCCGTGATGGTAGAGGGAAAACTGAGTCCCGTTTAGCATTAAGGGGGATCGTTCGAAAGCCAGGCCCATTCCCTCGCCTAACAGAATGTTGTCCCAGGCTTGGTCGCCGCCAGTACTGCGCGTTATAACGGAGGAGTTGAAGATCTGGAATCCAAACGCCGTATGATGTTAGTCTAATGTCCTGGTTGCCCGCCTGGAAACCAGGCCAGTCCAGTCTCTGGGGGGTTCTTTCCAAAGGGCCTCTCATCGCCAAGATGACAAGCAACGACATCGAAATGGCCATCCCCGGTGCCACTCTTGTCCGACTCATCTGCAGCAAGTCCGAACCTCAGCTCTTATCTCCGGGAGCCAGTATTCCCCAAAAGGGCAGCTTGCCGCAGCAGCGATAAAACCACGGCAAAAAACAACAACACACCAGCAACACACCTTCTCTGTGGCTGGCCCTGTGGTCTGGAACCAACTTCCACCAGAGACCCGAACTATCCCCACTCTGCTGGCCTTCCGGAAAGCTGTTAAGACATGGCTTTTCCTGCAGGCGGGGGGTAGAGCTTAATTCATTCGAGCCCACCCCCCAAGTATGTATGATATTGAATGGTTGGTGATGATTCTTTTTATAGTGTGTTTTAATTTTTATATTTGCTTTTAATTAACTTTTTAGATTTTGGTTATTCTTGTATTTTCTCACTGTTGTACGCCGCCCTGAGTCCTTAGGGAGTTGGGCGGCATATAAGAATTCCAAAATAAATAAATAAATAATAAATATTCTATTCCATTCCATTCATTCTAATTCTATTCTATTCTATTCTATTCTATTCTATTCCATTCCATTCCATTCCATTCCATTCCATTCCATTCCATTCCATTCCATTCCATTCAGGGGTGGGTTCTGGTTTTCTTCGTTGCCGGTTCGCTCCTTGATGCGCCCCGCATTGCGTGCCACATGCATGCTTTGCACGGGTGTGCGCGCATGTGCAGTGCTAAATAACCAGCTTCTGCGCATGCGCAGAAGCAAAAAACAAGATAGCGCCGCCATGAGAGCCAGTTTGGGGGCGTGGCAGGCCTGGGTCGCTGCTGGTTCCAGCGACCCAGGCCGCCAAGTTACTCTCAGTTCCATAGAACCGGTCCGAACCGGGAGGAACCCACCTCTGATTCCATTCCATTCCAGTAAAAAGGTTACAATAAATCAGGGCTTGAAATAAGAGGAGAGGATTGTTTTTTCCTGAGTCAGGAACAAGCCCACATTATTTTATGAGTCTGAAAGAAAATTGTGGTTCACATGTGGTATTATGGAGGCCCGGGGGGTGGGTGTTTGACACCTGTCAGCAGATTTACTGCTTCGTGTTGAAATTTGTTTGCACAATCTTAAACCCGAGAAGAGCAACATTGCAAAAATTGCTTTGGCAGATCTCGGCAATTTTTGTAAGGGGGTTACCCACTTCTGGATCATTTCATTTCATTCATTTATTCATTTATTCATTCGATCATTCAATCACTCAATCCATTCATAGAGCCATCTGTCTCAAACCAGCGACTCTGGGCTGCTACGAACAATTGAATTGAATATTTTATTTGGCCAACTGGGATTTAAATGGGCAAGGAACAGAACAGAATAACAGAATCAGAAGGGACCTTGGAGGTCTTCTAGTCCAACCCCCTGCTCAAGCAGGAGACCCTATCCCATTTCAGACAAATGGCTGTCCAGTCTCTACTTGAAAACCTCCAGTGATGGAGCACCCACAACTTCTGGAGGAAAATCACTCCACTGATTAATTGTTCTATCAGGAGATTTCTCCTTATTTCTAAGTTGGATCTCTCTTTGTTTAGTTTCCATCCATTGTTTCTTGTCCTGCCTTCAGGTGCTTTGGAGAATAGATTGACTTCCTCTTCTTTGTTACAGCCCCTCGGATATTGGAACACTGCTATCATGTCTCCCCTGGTCCTTCTTTTCATTAAAGTAGACAAACCCAATTCCTGCAACCGTTCCTCATTTGTTTTAGTGTCCTAATCATTTTTGTTGCTCTTCTCTGCACTCTTTCTAGAGCCTTACATCTTTTTTTTATAATATGGTGACCAAACCTGGATGCAGTATTCTAAGTGTGGCCTTAGAACACTGAAAATAAACTAAAATAGAATTTGTCCCCAGTACTGAAGCACTCAGTGTACATGCAAAGCAACAGAGAGTAATAGTAATAGTAATAGTAATAGTAATAGTAATAGTAATAGTAATAGTAATAGTAATAGTAATAGTAATAGTAATAGTAATAGTAATAGTAATAGTAATAGTAATAGTAATAGTAATAATAATTCCATCTCAGTCAGTTACTCAGTTTGACCCAGTTGACTGAGTTTCATGTTTAATGAATAAAGTATATAATAATAATAATAATAATAATAATAATAATAATAATAATAATAATAATAATAATAATAATAATAATAATAATAATAATAATAATAATAATAATAATAATAACAACAACAACAACAATAGCAACACCAACAGCAACAGCAGCAACAGCAACAACAACAACAACAACAACAACAACAACAACAACAACAACAACAATAATAATAATAATAATAATAATAATAATAATAATAATAATAATAATAATAATAATAATTTACTGAAAATCAGATAGTCAAGATCTTGTGGGATTTTCATATACAAACAGACAAGGTACTGGCGCATAATACACCAGACATCACGCTGGTTGAGAAAAACAAGGTGACTATCATCGACATCGCAATACCAGGT
>JALIGW010000054.1:827500-1012500 GCA_023053685.1 Diadophis punctatus similis | reverse complement strand
ATTACCTTGTTGGGTCATGAAACGTCTGCAAGAAAACCACCAAGCTCAGAGAGCCCCAAGGACCCCACATTTCAACCCTAAGCTACAAATATTCCCCTTTATTGGTACCATTCAACCAGCATATAAACGAATTCCTTCTAAAGGAGAGTTGGATGCGCCAATTCCCCCACATGAACATCAGATGACAGTGCTGGCAGAAGTGAAAAAACCTTTTAACACGTCATCCACCCACTTCCAAAACCTTTGGCCCATATAAAAAAAGTGGAGGGGAGTATTCTTCACATCCAAAGAATGTTGGAGATCACCCAGCCAAAGGGCATCCTGAGATGGATGCATTAATAAAGGAGAATATTTGAAGCTCAGGGTTGACATGAGGGGTCCCTGGTAGGTTTTCTTGTGCTTCAGTGATAGAAGGGAAAGGGGTTTGGGAGGAGGAGGAGGAGGAGGAGGAGGAGGAGGAGGAGGAGGAGGAGGAGGAGGAGGAGGAGGAGGAGGAGGAGGAGGAGGATGTCACGTAGTGAATATTGCCAGTTGTATGTCTATGCAGGGTGATGCATCCCTATCCTAATATTATGGTACATTCCAATACAAGCAGGACACATGATGTGATCTTCTGCGCATGTGTGCATTCCTGATTCTCTATTATTTCTTCTGCATTTGACTCTGCACGATTTATTAGCAAAATGTAACTATTCAGAATTTATTGTTTTTGTAACGAAATAAATATTTTCTATTAGACTTTTAATCTCGGCTTTATTTTCTAAATGTCTGAATTCCAAGAAAAGATCCACTTCACCTCTATGAGATTTATTCTCATCTTAACAGAGGAGGAGGAGGAGGAGGAGGAGGAGGAGGAGGAGGAGGAGGAGGAGGAGGAGGAGGAGGAGGAGGAGGAGGAAAAGGAGGAGGAGGACAGCGGGGTCCTTGGTGCTCTCTGGGCTTGGTTATTTTCTTGCAGACGTTTCATTACCAAACTAGATAACATTATCAGTCTAGTTTGGGTAATGTAATGTAAACAACTAAGCTCAGAGCACCAAGGACCCCTCATGAGATGGATGTTTCATCACAGATGTTGGGCATCATGCCAGCCTCAGGGCCTTGTGACCAGGAAAAATTGGGGGTTCAGACTGCTGAGACCCCATTCTTTGAAACGGGGGGGGGGAGGGAAAGTGAGAAGAACATATAGGAGCCAAGGTGGCGCAGTGGTTAAAAGCAGCACTGCAACCTACGTCAGCTGACTGCTAGTTCAGCAGTTCAGCTGTTCAAACCTCACCAGGCTCAAGGTTGACTCAGCCTTCCATCCTTCCGAGGTGGGTAAAATGAGGACCCAGATTGTTGGGGGCAATATGCTGAACTCTGTAAACCGCTTAGAGGGGGCTGTAAAGCACTATGAAGCGGTATATAAGTCTAAGTGCTATTGCTATTGCTAAGAACAAGCTGGAAGACCCAAACGTGTTGCAAGAGCACTGGGTAAGTTCCCGTTTTCAAGATTACTCCTGAGAGGGACTGCCAGTCAGATGTGCTCCAGGAAGTACGTGAGTGGAACATGAGGGCACAGGCCACTTGGAATTAAAGCCTCTCCCATGATCACAAGGAATTTCGCTGCCAGTTAAATAACATGAAGGCAATAGAAGAGAAAAGTTTAGCTCAGGGTTGAACTGTGGGGTCCTTGGTCCTCTCTGAGCTTGGTTGCTTTCTTGTAGATGTTTCATCACCCAACAAGGTAACATCATCACTGCTAAGAGGGAGTGGGTTTTGCAGAGAGATGGAGGAGGAAGAGGAGAACTGTGGATCCTTTGTGTTTTCTTGCCGATGTTTCATGACCCAACTAGGGAACATCATCAGTGCTAGAAGGGAGCAGAGTGTGCGGAGTGGAGGAGGAAGAAGACTGTGGGCTCCTTGGTACTATCTGAGCTTGGTGGTTTTCTTGCAGACGTTTCATGACCCAACTAGGGAACATCATCAGTGCTAAAAGGGAGCAGAGTGTGTGGAGTGCAGGAAGAGGAAGATTGTGGGGTCCTTGGTGCTCTCTGAGCTTGGTGGTTTTCTTGCAGACATTTCATGACCCAACTAGGGAACATCATCAGTGCTAAAAGGGAGCAGAGTGTGTGGAGTGCAGGAAGAGGAAGATTGTAGGGTCCTTGGTGTTCTCTGAGCTTGGTGGTTTTCTTGCAGACGTTTCATGACCCAACTAGGGAACATCATCAATGCTAAAAGGGAGCAGAGTGTGTGGAGTGGAGGAAGAGGAAGATTGTGGGGTCCTGGGAGCTCTCTGAGCTTGGTGGTTTTCTTGCAGACATTTCATGACCCAACTAGGGAACATCATCAGTGCTAGAAGGGAGCAGAGTGTGTGGAGTGGAGGAAGAGGAAGATTGTGGGGTCCTGGGTGCTCTCTGAGCTTGGTGGTTTTCTTGCAGACATTTCATGACCCAACTAGGGAACATCATCAGTGCTAAAAGGGAGCAGAGTGTGTGGAGTGCAGGAAGAGGAAGATTGTAGGGTCCTTGGTGCTCTCTGAGCTTGGTGGTTTTCTTGCAGACATTTCATGACCCAACTAGGGAACATCATCAGTGCTAAAAGGGAGCAGAGTGTGTGGAGTGCAGGAAGAGGAAGATTGTGGGGTCCTTGGTGCTCTCTGAGCTTGGTGGTTTTCTTGCAGACATTTCATGACCCAACTAGGGAACATCATCAGTGCTAAAAGGGAGCAGAGTGTGTGGAGTGCAGGAAGAGGAAGATTGTAGGGTCCTTGGTGTTCTCTGAGCTTGGTGGTTTTCTTGCAGACGTTTCATGACCCAACTAGGGAACATCATCAATGCTAAAAGGGAGCAGAGTGTGTGGAGTGGAGGAAGAGGAAGATTGTGGGCTCCTGGGTGCTCTCTGAGCTTGGTGGTTTTCTTGCAGACGTTTCATGACCCAACTAGGGAACATCATCAATGCTAAAAGGGAGCAGAGTGTGTGGAGTGGAGGAAGAGGAAGATTGTGGGCTCCTGGGAGCTCTCTGAGCTTGGTGGTTTTCTTGCAGACGTTTCATGACCCAACTAGGGAACATCATCAGTGCTAGAAGGGAGGGGGGTTTGTGGAGGAGGAGGAGGAGGAGGACTGTGGGGTCCTGGGTGCTCTCTGAGCTTGGTGGTTTTCTTGCAGACGTTTCATGACCCAACTAGGGAACATCATCATCATGAACACAAAAATTCGATTCTGAAAACCACCACAAGGTGTGAAGAAACGGGAGAGAGGTTGAAGAATGGCAGTCCCAGGTGGTGAAATGGACCCAAGGGGATTTTCTGTGGATGTAAGAGTCTCAGACTGGAGGTCAAACAGTGGTGGGACAAGGACAGATGATCCCCAAAACAAGATTCTGCCAATGACCCACTGAGACCGGACAATAGGTTGAACCATTGCAGCCTTCCCATGGTCACGTCATCAACATTCAGATTCTTGTCAACTGACTCATATTTATGTCGGTTGCAGACCTTCTGACAAGCAGGATGGAGGAGCCAGATTCGCTTAACGACCATGTTACTAACTACTGCAGTGATTCATTTAACATCTGTGGCAAGAAAGGTTGTAAAATGAGCCAAACCTCACGTAACAACTGTCTCACTTAAAGAATGGAAATTTTGGGCTCAGTTGTGGCCGTTAAGTCAAGGACTATCTGTAATAACAGAACAACAGACTTGGAAGGGACCTTGGAGGTCTTCTAGTCCAACCCCCTGCTCAAGCAGGAGACCCTATACCAGAGAAATAGTTGTCCAATCTCTTCTTAAAAGCCTCCAGTGTTGGTTCACCCACAACTTCTGGAGGCAAGTTGTTCCACTGGTTAATTGTTCTCACTATCAAGAAGTTTCTCCTTAGTTCTACCTTGCTTCTCTCCTTGGTTAGTTAGTTTCGATCCATTGCTTCTTGTCCTATCGTCCCATTTATAACGCTGAATTACTTGGCTATCTGCTGGTGAATGGAGGGTTCAAATTGGAGACTTCCAACTAGAATAGAATAGAATAGAATAGAATAACAGAGTTGGAAGGGACCTTGGAGGTCTTCTAGTCCAACCCCATTTAGGCAGGATACCCTACAACCAGTAGCAGTGTGGAACCTGAGCTAGCTGGTCAGACAAAGAGACTGCCATTATAGATGACGCTTTTCCCCCTGGTTGGTTTTGATGGATACGGAGATCTCAACTGCTTATTGAACATTACTAGTGTTAGCATCAGAAATGGTGTAGGGTCTCCTGCTTGAGCAGGGGATTGGACTAGATGACCTACAAGGTCCCTTCTAACTCTATTAATGTCACGATGTGAATATTGCCAGTTGTGCACCTCTGCAATTGTTTTTTAATAGGTTTATTGGTAATAATAATAGGTTTATTGTATTTTCTAATCAAGCAGACATGTGATATGTTTTACTGCGCATGTGTGCATTCCAGGAGTTTGTCTCCTCCCTTCTTCTCATCTGAGCCTCGCCTGAGGCAGACGTGAATTCTTAGCTGAGACAATGTAGCTTAATAAGTTTTATATTCTTTTGTTACTTTTATACTAAAATAAATATTTTGTTAATTAGAATTGAATCTTGGTTTTATTTTCTAAGTAAGAATGACTTCAATTCACCTCTTGATGGGAATAATTTCCTATCCGTCAATTAATCTGTTAAAGATGTAGCTCCTTGGGACTTCCCTGGAGAAGTTGCAGCTGTGAAGCAGAACGAAGTAAAATCTGTAATTCTAGAATGTTTCAAACCCAAATCTGGGCAAAACTCATATTCATTTCATTTGGGGGGGTTTTGGCTACATTTCTGTCCTACCTTTTTCTACAGGAGCTCCAGATGGTTTGCAAAATGCCGCCTCTTCTATTGTTATCTCCCATAACTATCAGGTAGGTTGGGCTGAAAGTATTATTTTACTGTATCATTGCCATGCTCCCAAACCCAGCTGGGGTTAATAAATATACTTTGCCAGGCAACTGAGTAATAAATGCAAGCATAAGTAATTCTGTGGTCACACAAGTATTATTTTTGTAATGTCTGTGGAGAGTCTCAGTCATCCAAGCCATAGTTGTCCCAAAGGGGCTTTTTCAAAAGGCAACTGGACTTCCTTGTTTTTCTTTGAAGATGTTTCGCTTCTCATCCAAGAAGCTTCTTCAGCTCTGACTAGAAGGTGGGGAATGGAAGGATTTATATTCCTTGCAGTCATCTGGCCGTTAGTCCTCTCTCTGAGAATCGTTGAGGCCGCTTGGAGGTTTATCTGGGCCCTCGGGGTCAGCTAAAGAGTGGAAATAGAACATCGAATAATAAGAGTTGGAAGGGACCTTGGAGGTCTTCTAGTCCAACCTCCTGATCGAACAGGAGACCCTATACCAGTGATGGCGAACCTTTTTTGGTTCGCGTGCCAAAAAGGGGGGGGGGATGCGTGGGATCACGTGTGTGCGTGCCCACACCCATAATTCCATGCACCCCCGCGCATGCGCGTATGACCCCCCCCACTCCCAGCATGCAATGGCACACCCATTTTTTGCTCTCTCCAGGCTTCTAGGAGCCTGGGGAGGGTGAAAACGGCCTTCCCCACCCCCTCTGGAGGCTGGAAACAGCCTGTTTCCTGACTCCCAGTGGGCCCAGAAGGCCCGAAAATCAGCCGGCCGGTGTGCACATGCGCGTCGGACCTGAGCTCGCGTGCCCACTGATATGGCTCCGCGTGCCACTTGTGGCACCCGTGCCATAGGTTCGCCATCACGGCCCTATACCATTTCAGGTAAATTGTTGTCCAGTCTCTTCTTAAAAACTTCCAGTGTTGGAGCATCCACAACTTCTGGAGGCAAGAGGTTCCATTGGTTGATTGTTCTCACTGTTAGGAATTTATTTATTTATTTTTAATTCTAGGTTGCTTCTCTTCTTGGTTAGTTTCCATCCAGTTTTTTGTCTTGTCTTTTGGTGCTTTGGAAAAGGAGCCCCTCAAATATTGGAACATTGTGATCATGTCACCCCTAGTCCTTCTTATCATTAGACAGATTTAAATGAAATGGGTGTGGAGCCTTCTTGGAATTGCTGTGTTGTAGACTGGAGATGGATGATGTCGTATCCCTCCCCCTCAGTTGAGGGGGTGTGTGTTCAGTTTGGACATAGGTGGCCTCTTCGACCCTTCTTTCAAACCAGCGATGTGGACTTTGCCATCTTCAAAGAATAGAATAGAATAGAATAGAATAGAATAGAATAGAATAGAATAGAATAACAGAGTCGGAAGGGACCTTGTAGGTCATCTAGTCCAACCCCATGGTCAGAGTGGCCTTTGTCTTTCAAATATAGATGGACTACTGGGTCTTGTCCTGATGGGTTTGTTCTCCTACGTTCCTTACAAAAGGAATACAAAAGGTAGTCCTTGACTTACGACCACATTTCATTTGTGAGATTTATATACCGCCTCACAGTGCAAGCACTCTCTAAGCGGTTTACACCAGTAAGCAATGTATATTTATATTGCCCCCAACAATCTGGGTCCTCACTTTACCTACTTCGGAAGGATGGAAGGCTGAGTCAACCTTGAGCCGGTGAGATTTGAACCACTGACCTGCAGATCAGTATCAGCTAAAGTGACCTGCAGTACCTGCCTCTAACCGCTGCGCCACCTCGGCTCATTGAAGCCCAAAATTTCTGTTGCTAAGTGAGACATTTGTTAAATGAGTTCTGTCCCGCTCTACGACCTTTCTTGCCACAGTTGCTAAGTGAATCATTGCAGCTGTTAAGTTAGTCTCACGGTTGTTCAGTGAATCGGGCTTTCCCATTGACTTTGCTTGTCAGAAGGTCACAAAAGGGAATCACATGACCCCCCCTGGACACTGCGACCATCATAAATATGAAGCAGTTGCCAAAGGTCTGTTTGAATTATGATCGGGGGGATGCTGCAATGGTCATAAAGGAGCCGAGGTGGCGCAGTGGTTAAAAGCAGCACTGCAACCTTCAGCTGATTGCTAGTTCAGCAGTTCAGCTGTTCAAATCTCACCAGGCTCAAGGTTGACTCAGCCTTCCATCCTTCTGAGGTGGGTAAAATGAGGACCCAGATTGTTGGGGGCAATAGGCTGAACTCTGTCAACCGCTTAGAGAGGGCTATTGCTAAAAGTGTGAACAATGATCATAAGTCGCATTTTTTTGTGTTGTAACTTCAAATGGTGACTAAATGAACTATTGTAAGTTTAGCACCATCTGTATTCCTTTTGTAATGCATTCCTGATCTTTCAATGCTTTTTGTGACACATCTGTCTGATTCATTCTTCGCAATATTTTAAGATTTAAGGATGGGATCTACTCTCTTATTTGCCACGGGAATGCTTGCTGGAACATTTCCAGGCCAATTCATAAACGGAATTTGTTTGGCCATCAAGTGCGAAAATGTTTTAAATTCATTTAGCATCGGGGGATCATGCTTTTTTTTAAAAATGCTTTCGACAGAACAATACTCAGAGGATACTCATGCCTTGCTAACTCTCCAAGATTGGGCTGCTGCAAATTATTCAGAGTTAAGAAAGGTTATTTGAATCACTGCCTGCACAAATGATTAACAGTCATCCTTCATCAGCATGCAGAGATCCAATGAGTAACTCAAAAATGTAAATTTCCTTGAATTTTTTGTAAATGATGAACCTGCTGCACGATGCAAATGAATCGTCCTAAATTTTAAAAATGTTTTTCCCATGATGACGTGTAAAATATTTCCCTGATGTCGAAGAGCTAAAATTTGCTTTTTTCTTCTCTCTCTCTCTTTTTTTTTTAAATGCATGCTTGCTGAGCAATTTTTGGTGGGTGCGAAGAAAATGCACTACCTGACTCTGTGGTTTCTTCCCCAAACCCCAAAAACTTTAACCTTAGACTATCTACAGTCGACCTCTCCTCGTTTCTAAGAGGTCTGTAAGGGGCGTGCATAAGTGCACCACTGTGCCTACCGTCCCTGTCCTACTGTCCTATTGTCCTCTTTTATCGTTACTTTTTACTTATGTTTATACAAACTACTACTATCCTATACATGTTTGACAAATAAATAAATAAATAAAATGTATTGCCAATCTTGGAAACAAGAGTCTTTGTGTGAGCACAGAATTCTTTAGATTTCGATCCAACAATTTCTTTTGATTTTTATCTCCTTCCTTTAAATTTCTAGGACACCACGGTGGGAAAAGAGTCGAATGGATACAAGCAGTCCTTGACTTACGACCACAACTGAGCCCAAAATTTCCATTGCTAACCAAGACAGTGGTTAAGTGAGTTTCGCCTCATTTTACAACTTTTCTTGACACAGTTGTTAAGTTAGTAAACGCAGCTGTTAAGTGAATCTGGCTTCCCCATTGACTCTGCTTGTCAGAAAGTCCCCCAAGGGGACCACATCATCCTGGGACACTGCAACCGTCATAAATATGAGTCAATTGCCAAGCATTTTAATTTTGATCACGGGATCATGGGGATGCTGCAACGGTTGCAACTTTGAAAAATCGTCAATAAATCACTTTTTTTCAGTGCCGTTGTAACTTTGAACGGTCACTATATGAACTGTCATAAGTTGAGGACAATCTGTTTAAGAGGCAGAAGTCACCAAACAAATGCTTGTAAGTTAAGAATTACCGGTACCTGTACTGCAAAAGAATCTTGTTATTGAGGCAAATTGATTTTGTGTAGAATAGAATAACAGAGTTGGAAGGGGAGGTCTTCTAGTCCAACCCCCTGCTTAGGCAGGAAACTCTACACCACTTCAGACAAATGGTTATCCAATCATCGTAAGTTAATTGCAGCAAGATTACTGTGGACACAATGATGGGAAAAGAATGGAATCCCCCCCTCCCCAGTGGGCGAATGGATCATGAAAATGTCAGGATTTGCAGCAATGTCAAAACTGACCTGTTTGGCCATAGAAAAAATAAATAAATAAAAACTTTTCTGAAAGACTGCAAATCTTGTGTGGACTTTTTTGCTGAAAGAAGAAAAACACAAATTGATGATTTATGGACTTGAAGGTTAAAGTGGATGTGGATTAAATGAGGAGGTGGAAGAGACATATAGTATCTAAGTGGGAGGAAGGACTATAAGATTGTAATAATCTGTCGAAAAGAAGGTTGAAAATCATCATATTTCTAACTCGTTTTCCTTCCTTTTCTCCCTCTCTTCCTTCCTTCCTCAATATCAACCTTCCTTCCTCTCTTCCTTTCTTCCTCAACATCAGCCTTCCTATCTTTCATTTCTTTCTCTATATCTTCCTTCCTTCCTTCCATCTTCCGATCTCTTCTCTTCTCTCCTTCCTTCCTTCCTTCCTTCCTTCCTTCCTTCCTTCCTTCCTTCCCTCCCTCCCTCTTCTTTCTCCTTTTATTCTGTGAAAAATTCTTGATACATATAAATTAAACAAACAGAGGGTTGTTTGGTAACGTAGATATTTGTTCCAATAGTAGAGAATCTACTTAAGAGTTATTATTGGGTTTTAGGTGCTCTCTGCGTTGTGTGGTTTTCCTGCAGGCATTTCATTACCAGACTAACATCTGTAGGACACCAAAAACCCAACAAACATTTGCCTAAATTTTGGTCCCTGTTCTTTCACACCCAGGCAACTTTGCATGTTGTGATTGCATTGCTATTTGTTATTTTCAAGCATGGCTAACCTTTTGTGCAGTCTTTTCCTTCCTTATCATTATTTTTTAAAAGGAGCAAACTGCACCACAAACTTTGTGGGTGGGAGAAGAAAGGGAAAGGCATTCAGAAAGACAGCAACAGCCTCCGTTATTATAAAGATGACACATGAACCAAATCACTACGATGGGATTTGTCACGCATCGTGATTCCAAAATGAAGTGTACTACCCAGTATTTCTCAACCTTGGCAACTTTAAGATGTGGGGACTTCAGCTCCCAGAATTCCCCAGCCAGCATGAGTGAATTTCACTTCCCAGAATTCCCTTGTCAGCATGGATGGACTTCACTTCCCAGAATTCCCCAGCCAGCAAGAGTGAATTTCACTTCCCAGAATTCCCCAGCCAGCAAGAGTGAATTTCACTTCCCGGAATTCCCTTATCAGCACGGACTTCACTTCCCAGAATTCCCCAACCAGCAAGAGTGAATTTCACTTCCCAGAATTTTCTTGTCAGCATGGATGGACTTCACCTCCAAGAATTCCTCAGTCAGCATGAGTGAATTTCACTTCCCAGAATTCCCCAGCCAGCAAGAGTGAATTTCACTTCCCGGAATTCCCTTATCAGCACGGACTTCACTTCCCAGAATTCCCCAGCCAGCAAGAGTGAATTTCACTTCCCAGAATTTTCTTGTCAGCATGGATGGACTTCACCTCCAAGAATTCCTCAGTCAGCATGAGTGAATTTCACTTCCCAGAATTCCCTTGTCAGCATGGATGGACTTCACTTCCCAGAATTCCCCAGCCAGCATGAGTGAATTTTACTTCCCAGAATTCCCTTGTCAGCATGAATGAGCATCCGCTCCCAAATGCTATCTGGGGGATTCTGGGAGTTGGTCCATGCACCTTAGAGTTGGCAAAGCTCAGGAACACCGTCCTACCCACCATTTGAAGCAGGATGGATGGATGGTCGGCGCAGCATTCATAGACAAGGGAGAAAGTGTATTCTAGTGACTGCCACACCGAGCAAGGAGTTACGAGATCAGGGTTTGCTGCGCAGCTGTGCCAAAGTGAAAATCCACTTCGTGAAACTGGGCAGGAATTGTGGGAAATGACCTCTGCAAGGTGATTTCAGGGGCCTGACATTTTTTTAGGGAATTCCCAACCATGTCCTGTACACAGCAGGTGCACACCGGATCATTTTTCACAAGGTAACCAAGACCGCTAGGTGGTTTCTGGTGACCTTACAAAAAGTCCGATCAGGTTTTGTGGCATCAACACATTTTGGTTTGTCCTTCTGCCTTTTCATTTCCTTCTGATTTTTTTTCTGGGGTTTCCTGGTGATTTCCTATCGAGCTACTAGGCACAGAGTTCATTTTCCTGAGTTCAACCATGAGTCCGTTAAGTGCTGCCTCCTAAGAGCACAACAGGCTGACTCTGTGCACAACTGTGCCAATATGCACATAAGTGCAGGGCCCCCTCTCCTTCCCCTGCTGATTCCAACTAAAGCACATAGACATTTTTTATTTCTAAATAAATCTGACCCTCAGATTTAAATGTCTGATTTAAGTGGGGGTTGCCAGGTTCAGGACGGGGAAAATAATACTTTAAATTGCATTTGACTTGCAAGCTGTCCAATGTCAGGCTTCCAAAACCACAGACAAATTACTTGCAGTTTAAATCAGCACTAGAAAACCCTAATTAGCTATGTATGAATATGCAGTGCAGTTCCCATCTCTCCCCCACTCCAGAATTTAAATAATTGTACGATGTTAATTTTCATAAACTGAAATGAGCAATTGTTTTCCGTTTGTGTGTGTGTGTGTGTGTGTGTGTGTGTGTGAATTCAGATGACCTCCCGTGCTTTGTGTCTTGGGTGTATCGATGGATAATCTCCCCATCACTGCTGAATTTGACCGGGGGAGTGGGGTGTTCTTTCTTTCTTTGACAAAGTTTCTTTCTTTCTTTGACAAAGTTTCTTTCTTTCTTTGACAAAGTGACAAAACTAGTGGACCAGAGGAATGCTGTCGATATAATTTACTTGGACTTCAGTAAGGCATTTGATAAAGTAGACCATAACCTACCACTAGATGAAGTAGAAAAATGTGGGTTAGACACCATCACCACCAGATGGATTCGTAACTGGCTGACCAACCGCATTCAACGTGTAGTGCTCAATGGAACTGCATCTACATGGAGGGAAGTATGCAGTGGAGTACCCCAAGGCTCTGTTTTAGGCCCAGTACTCTTCAACATCTTCATCAATGACTTGGACGAGGGGATAGATGGGGAACTCATCAAATTTTCAGACAACACCAAGCTAGCAGGAATAGCCAACACTCTGGAAGATAGGCTTAACATACAGAAGGATCTTGATAGACTTGAATATTGGGCGCTATCTCACGGAATGAAATTCAATGGTGAAAAAAGTAAGGTTCTACATTTAGGCAAGAAAAACAAAATGCACAGGTACAGTATAAGTGATACCATGCTGAATAGTATTAACTGTGAGAGGAATCTTGGAGTCCTAGTGGACAACCATTTAAATCTGAGCCAGCCGTGTGCAGCAGCTGCCAAAAAAGCCAACAGAGTTCTAGGCTGCATAAACAGAGGGATAGAATCAAGATCACGCAAAGTGTTAATACTACTTTATAAGGCCTTGGTAAGGCCACACTTAGAATACTGCATTCAGTTTTGGTTGTCACGATGTAAAAAGGATGTGGAGACTCTAGAAAGAGTGCAGAGAAGAGCAACAAAGATGATTAGGGAACTGGAGGCTAAAACATATGAAGAACGGTTGCAGGAACTGGGTAGGTCTAGTCCAGTGATGGCGAACCTTTTTAGGTTCGCGTGTTAAAAAGGGGGGGTGCGCGCGCTAGCGCGCGCTCGTATGCCCACACCCATTCCCTCCCCCCACGCATGCGCACAACACACACACCATGCTGCCCCCTGCGCATGCGCACACACATACACACACCCGCACAAAGGCCTTACTGGAGCCTGCGACGGTAAGAAACGACAAAACCGGCAAACCGGAAGTTCGGAAAAATGCACTTCCGGTTTGTCCGTTTCGTCATTTTTTGCATTCCGGGGCTTCAGGGAGCTTCCCTGAACCCTCCGGAGTGCAAAAAACAGCTCACTGGCAAACCGGAAGTGCGTTTTTCCGCACTTCCGTTTTGCCGGTGGGCAACGCTCGCGTGCCCTCCGCTATGGCTCCGCGTGCCACCTGTGGCACGCGTGCCATAGGTTCGCCACTACGGGTCTAGTATAATGAAAAGAAGGATCAGGGGAGACATGATAGCAGTGTTCCAATATCTCAGGGGTTGCCACAAAGAAGAGGGAGTCAAACTATTCTCCAAAGCATCTGAGGGTAGAACAAGGAGCAATGGGTGGAAACTAAACAAGGAGAGAAGCAACTTAGAACTAAGGAGAAATTTCCTGACAGTTAGAACAATTAATGCGTGGAACAGCTTGCCTCCAGAAGTTGTGAATGCTCCAACACTGGAAGTTTTAAAGAAGATGTTGGATAACCATTTGTCTGAAGTGGTGTAGGGTTTCCTGCCTAAGCAGGGGGTTGGACTAGAAGACCTCCAAGGTCCCTTCCAACTCTGTTATTTTATTCTATCCTATCACTGCTGTTTTTGATTGAGGGGGGGCGGTTTCTCCAGGGGCTGCCCCATAGAGCTTTGTGTCCCTTTTCCTGCTCATCTGTCAATTAGTGGGGAACGAATGGTCCACCTGTCTCCTGGCAGATGCATATTTGATGTGACTGGTCAAGGTAAATTTGCAAATACCGTCTTAATAACAGAATAACAGAGTTGGAAGGGACCTTGGAGGTCTTCTAGTCCAATCCCCTGCTCAAGCAGGAAATCCTATACCATTTTAGACAAATAGTTGTTCAATCTCTCTTTAAAAACCTCCAGTGTTGGAGCACCCACAACTTCTGGAGGCAAGTTGTTCCACTGGTTCATTGCTCTACCTGTGGAAATTTCTCCTTAATTCCAGGTTGCTTCTCTCCTTTGATTAGTTTCCACCTGTTGCTTCTCGTCCTGCCTTCAGGTGCTTTGGAAAATAGATTTGACCCCTTCTTTGTGGCAGCCCCTCAAATATTGAAATAATGTTTTAGCCTCCAGTCCCCTAATAATCTTTGTTGCTCTTCTCTGGCTCTTATTTAAGTGGCTCTTATTTAAGTGATTGTCCACTAGGACTTCAAAATCCTTCCAACTGTTAACTACTGTTGAGCAAAGTACCACCTATACCAGTGATGGCGAACCTTTTTTTCCTCGGGTGCCGAAATAGTGCGCGTGCGCGTTATCGCATGCACGTGTGTGCCCATACCCATAATTCAAAACCCCCCACTCGCCCCCCCCCCTGCGCATGCGCCCCCCCCACTCCCCCATTTCCCGACTTCCAGTGGGCCCGGTAGGCCTGTTTTTTGCCCTCCCCAGCCTCCAGAGGCTTTCTTGGAGCTTGGGGAGGGCGAAAACGCTCCCCTGCACCACCCCGGAGGCCCTCCGGAGGCCGAAATCTCCCCCCCCCGAGTCTCCGCACGAGCCAAAAATCAGCTGGCGGGCACACACATGCGCACTGGAGCTGAGCTAGGGCAAAGGTTTGCGTGCCGGCAGATATGGCTCCGCGTACCATCTGTGGCACCCGTGCCATAGGTTCGCCATCACTGACCTATACTATACCTGTGCATTTGGTTTTTCTTGCCTAAATGTAGAACCTTACTTTTTTCACCATTAAACTTCATTTTTTTTTGAGAGAAGAAAAAATATATATACTTCTTCCCTTACAGGCATACATTTAACTTGGCAGGACATCCTTGGCCCTAAAACCGAATTATCTCAATGATAGTACTTTTGAATCAACTTCCAGCATAGACTCATAACGGTTTATGGTTTGAGGAGAGGGTGTGGAATTCAATTCAGGAACTGACATGTTCCCCCCACCCACCCAAAGATTAACATTTCCTCCTTTGTTTTATAACAACTTGAAAGTTTGGGTGGTTTTTCCCATCGGTATAAATATATCCTTTACATTTTTTCCCCTCTTGCCCCACTGTAAAATAACCGTTGCTTGAAAATTTATAGGACAATTGATTTAAGCTTTACCACGTAATTGTCTGCATTTTTTTTATCAGAAATTCCACTGGAAGGCTGATTCCTGGAAAGCTGTGTGCATTAGGTAACAGGTAGTGGGAAAACTTAATTAAAAGTAAAGATAATTTGCAGGATTTTAATTGGCGTAATGGGACATCGAGTTCCTTTTTTTCAGATGTTCCAAGCTTCTGTTTCACTTTTTTTAAAAAATATTTTTATTGAATTATTAAAACATTAAATACAAAACATACCGTATTTTTTGGAGTATAAGACGCACCTTTTTCCTCCCTAAAAGTGGCTGAAAATTTGGGTGCGTCTTATACTTCGAATGTAGCTTTTTTTCCCAGCCCTAACTAGGTGCTAACAGATCTTCCCAGCTCTTACCTTGCAGGCTTTTTCATTGTTACTCTCTGCAAAGAATGTTTTTCCAGCCCTAAGTCTTTGCAGGTTTTTTTTTCATTGCTCTACTTGCTCCGAATAAGTTTTTTTCTAGCCCTAACCAGGTGCTAACGATCTTCCCAGCTCTTACTGGCTTGCAGGCTCTTTCATTGTTACTCTCTCTGAAGGAGGTTTTTTTAAGTCCTAACCAGGGGATAAAATAATGTGCTGAAGCTGACCAGACTAAGGACGCTAGCCAGATGAATACCTGGTAGGAAGATTGTTTCCCCCTATTTTCCTCCCCCAAAACTAAGGTGCGTCTTATACTCCAGTGCGTCTTATACTCCGAAAAATACGGTACATATATATTTATGTTTTTCATTCCTGTGACATTGGTTTAGAGTCAATCTACATACATATTATTCTATATAATTCTATATATATTTACATTCCCATTCATTCAGAAATTTTCTTATTCTTTCTAATTTCTAACCAATTGTAAAATTTATCCCACACTGCATAAAATTCTTTCTCTTCTCGATTTTATAATAATAATAATAATAACAGAGTTGGAAGGGACCTTGGAGGTCTTCTAGTCCAACCCCCTGCTTACGCAGGAAACCCTACACTACTTCAGACAGATGGTTATCCAACATCTTCTTAAAAATGTCTAGTGTTGGAGCATTCACAACTTCTGGAGGTAAGCTGTTCCACTGATTGATTGTTCTAACTGTCAGGAAATTTCTCCTTAGTTCTAAGTTGCTTCTCTCCTTGATTAGTTTCCACCCATTGCTTCTTGTTCTACCCCCAGGTGCCTTGGAGAAGAGTTTGACTCCCTCTTCTTTGTGGCGACCCCTGAGATATTGGAACACTGCTATCATGTCACCCCTGGTCCTTCTTTTCATTAAACTAGACATACCCAGTTCCTGCAACCGTTCTTCATATGTTTTAGCCTCCAGTCCCCTAATCATTTTTGTTGCTCTTCTCTGCACTCTTTCTAGAGTCTCAACATCCTTTTTACATTGTGGCGACCAAAACTGTATGCAGTATTCCAAGTGTGGCCTTACCAAGGCATTATAAAGTGGTATTAACACTTCGCGTGATCTTGATTCTATCCCTCTGTTAATGCAGCCTAGAACTGTGTTGGCTTTTTTGGCAGCTGCTGCACACTGCTGGCTCATATTTAAATGGTTGTCCACTAGGACTCCAAGATCCCTCTCACAGTTACTACTGTTGAGCAAGGTACCACATATACTGTACCTGTGCATTTTGTTTTTCTTGCCTAAATGTAGAACCTTACTTTTTTCACCATTGAATTTCATTTTGTTTGATAGCGCCCAATGTTCAAGTCTGTCAAGATCCTTCTGTATCTTGAGCTTATCTTCTGGAGAGTTGGCTATTCCTGCCAGTTTGGTGTCATCTGCAAATTTGATGAGTTCCCCATCTATCCCCTCGTCCAAGTCATTGATGAAGATGTTGAAGAGTACTGGGCCTAAAACAGAGCCTTGGGGTACTCCACTGCATACTTCCCTCCATGTAGATGCAGTTCCATTGAGCACTACACGTTGAGTGCGGTTGGTTAGCCAATTTCGAATCCATCTGGTGGTGATGCTGTCTAACCCACATTTTTCTACTTTATCTAGTAGTAGGTTATGATCTACTTTGTCAAATGCCTTACTGAAGTCCAAGTAAACCACATCGACAGCATTCCTCTGGTCCACTAATTTTGTCACTTTATCAAAGAATGCAATAAGATTAGTCTGGCATGATCTGTTTTTGACAAACCCATGTTGGCTTTTGGTTATTACTTTGTTTGCTTCTAGGTGTTCATTGATTCGTTGCTTGATTATCTTTTCCAAAATCTTCCCTGGTATTGAGGTCAGGCTGATAGGTCTGTAGTTTCCTGGATCTGTTTTTTTTCCTTTTTTGAAGATGGGAACTACATCAGCTCTTTTCCAGTCCTCTGGCAGTTCCCCGGTGCTCCAGGATCTTTGAAAGATATAGTTCAGTGGTTCTGAGATCTCGTCTGCCAGTTCCTTCAGAACCTTGGGGTGTAATCCATCTGGTCCTGGTGATTTGAATTCGTCTAGGGTAGACAGGTGTTCACTTACTATTTTCTTCCCTATTTTAACTTGTGTTCCTAATATGCTTTTTCCTGATGCTGTTTTTGATAGGTTGGACTGTTTTCTCCCTTTGTGTAAAGACAGATGCAAAAAACGTGTTAAGTAGCTCTGCTTTCTCCCTGTTGCTTGTCATCTTCTTGCCACTTTCTCCCTGTAATGGACCAATTGTTTCCTTGACTTTTTTCTTGTTTTTAATTTTGTAATTCTTGTTTTTAATTTTGTAATTAATTTTGTAATTCTAGTGTTAGTTTTGACATTTCTGCACAATCCATTATTTTTTTAAATATCATATTCTCCGTTGGGGTTTTTTCAACTTTCCATGTTTGGGCGTAAGTTATTCTGGCAGAGGTTAGGACATGTATTATCAAATATTGGTTTTCTTTCGTCTGTTGCCCTCTAATAATACCCAATAAAAATGTTTCAGGTTTAAATTCCATTTTGGCATCTATTATTTAAAAGTCTTGTAAAAGCAGACAAATTTTATTCATGGATATGGAGACATCAATCAAAAGAGATATTTGAACGTTCTCCAAATTCTGGGGATTGCAGCTAAAGATAAAAATATTAAATGACTTGCCAATAAAAGATGTCAACACCCAACATCCAATTTAGTTTCCAACATTTTTCTTCGCAACTTCAATGTTTGGTCCAGGACAGCAAGGAATAAATTACATATTGGCAATTGTGGTTGGACTTCTTTCTTCGTGATTCGTCCTCACAATACAGTGACTTTTGACAACCAGCCACCTCTGAAGTAATTCCATGATTGGGATAGAATAGAATAGAATAATGTCTAATACTCATTTGTTTCTGGAAAGCTTGCACTTAATATTCAGCTTTAGTGACTGTGGCAGTAAGAAGTTCCAAGAACAGAGGGAGATGTGAAGAGTCAGCTTTGAGTCAGGCGCAGCAATTCTTAAATTCAAGAATTATGACCTAGTGAAGGCAATTTTCATAGCAGGATGATGTATTTTCAATGTATTTTCTTCCATAAACTTGCTTGCATGCTACCCTTAAGGCAAGGTTTCTCAATCTTGGCAACTTTAACACGGGTGGGCTTCAGCTCCCAGAATTCCCCAGCCAGCCATGCTGGCTGGGGAATTCTGGGAGTTTAAGTCCACCTATCTCAGGGGTGGGCAAACTATGGTTCTTTGAGGACCTGTGGACTTCAACTCCCAGAATTCCTGAGCTAGCCATGCATGGCTGGCTGGGGAATTCTGGGAGTTGAAGTCCACAGGTCCTCAAAGAACCATAGTTTGGCCATCCCGGAGTCCTATCTTAACCTTGCTGAGTTTGGAAAACCTTGCCTTAAGGGTAGGCAAGGAATTCTGGCAGTTGAAGTCAAATTTTGATCATGGGAACATGGGAACACTGTGACAGTGATGTGTGAGGACTGGTTTTAAATCTCTTTTTTCAGTGGTGATGTAGCTTCAAATGGTCGCTAAATGGATGGTCATAAGTCGAGGACTAGCTTATATGAAAATACTCCTTTAACTATTTAACTCCCATTTCTAAGAGATCTGTAAGGGCCGTGCATAAGCACACCACTGTGCCTACCGTCCCTGTCCTCTTTTATTGGAACTTTTTACTTGTTATGTTTATACAAACAACTACTATCCTGTACATGTTTGACAAATAAATAGAAATAAATAAACTAATAGTATTATGAACCTCAATAATAATGGGTGACATTATCAACCCTTGGGATCGATTCTGACCACTTTAACAAATACTACTATGGAACACATGCTTGACATGTTCAGATTCTTCAACCAGACCTAAAATTTGCTATAAAGGAAGAAAGAAATGAGTCTAATTTAACTAATTTCAATTTGATAAGGTAAATAAAGTTGTTACCCATATTATACCTAGACATTAAAGGTTGTCCTCCTCTTACGACCAAAGTTTCAGCCAGAAATTTTCATTGGCTAAGCAAGAAAGTTTTTAAGTGCGAGTTTTGCTTCATTTTACAAGCCTTCCTGCAACAGCCGCAGTCGTTAAGTCAGTCACCCAGTTGTTAAGTGAATCTGGCTTCTCACATTGACTTTGCTTGTCAGGTCGCAAATGGGGATCACGTAACCCAGGGACACTGCAACCGTCATAAATGTGAGTCAGTTGGCAAGTGTCCGAATTTTGATCTGATTGAGCACGGAGATGCTGCAAGGGTTGTTAAGTGCGAAAAATGATCAGGTGTCAGTGCCGTTGTAACTTCAAATGATTCCTAAACAAATGGTTGTAAGTTGAGGACTACTTGTATTCAAATTTTCACTACAGGTAGTCCTTAATTTACGACCACAATTTATGTTGTTGAGACCTTTGTTAAGTGAGTTTTGCCCCATTTTACGACTTTTCTCACCATATTTGTGAAGTGAATCACTGCAGTTCTTAAATTAGTAACACGGTCGTTAAGTGAATCTGGCTTCCCCTTGGATTTGCTTGTCAGAAGGTCGAGAAAGGGGATCACGTGACCCCGGGACGCCACGACTGTCATAAATGTGAGTCAATGGTCAAGCATCCGAATGTAAATCACGTGACTGTGGGGATGCTGCAATGGTCACAAGCGTGAAAAATGGACATAAGTCACTTTTTTTCAGTGCCGTTGTAACTTCAAACGGTTGATAAATGAATTGCTGTAAGTCGAGAACTATTTTTCTATGGAAAATGTGGGTAATTGGTTCCAGCTCAAAGGAAATAGGCAATGAAAATTTTTAAACATACATTTCAGACGTATATTAATGAAAAACAAGTAGTCCTCAACTTACAACAGTTCATTTAGTGACAGTTGGAAGTTACAATGGCACTGAAAAAAAATGATTTATGACTGTTGCATCATCCTTGTGGTCATGTGATCAGAATTCAGACGCTTGGCAACTGGCATGTACTTATGACAGTTGTGGTGTCCTGGGGGCATGTGATCCCCTCCTGCGACCTTCTGACAAGCAAAGTCAATGGGGAAGCCAGATTCACTTAACAACCGTCTTACTAACTTAACAATCACGTTACTAACTTAATGACTGCAGCGAGTCACTTAACAACTGCGGCAGGAAAGGTCGTAAAATGGAGTAAAACTCAACTGAACACATTTCTCATTTAGCAACAGAAATGTTGATCTCAATTGTGGTCGTAAGTCGAGGACTACCTGTACAATAGTACAGTTACACAAAGAAGAGGCTTATAATTTAAATTAGTTGGTTCACAAAGTCACAGCCAAATTATAGAAAGCAACATAAAAATGAAACAAACAACAACCCAGTTATAGCACACATCCAGACATTTCAACATCTCGTTCTATTTTGGGGTTGCTGTGTCTGTCATGTCATTCAAGGACTTTTGGTCTCATTATCCTTGTCACCCTTGTCTTATTACTCAGCATTACTAAAATGGATGTTGAACTTCTTTCAATGTATTGCTGACTCATCGTCAACCTGAAACGTTTTGCTGAGTCACTTCCTTGCAGATGTCAGACTAAAATGGAATGATTTCCTGTACGGTACAGAGTCTTTGGACCCAGGATTCTGCTGCCGTTGGATCATTTCCCCTTCCACATTTCCGTGTTAAATGTGTTGGGGAGGATAATTTTTAGAAGTTCTTCTGAAGGCGAGCAGGGGGCACAGGGACCTTAGTCACTTGATGCGGTGTCAGAGAAGGTACAGAACGGAGGGTGTGGTGCCCATGGCTCCTTTTTGGCACGCCTTTTCTTTGGGGAGCCGGTTCAAGGCTGGGATGGGGGGTGGGTTTGAAGATGGTGACCACAAGGACACAATCAAAGCTCTGGCCTGTATTTAAATGTGTTGCCTTTTCTTTTCTTTCATTCTTTCCCCCCTCCCTCCCTCCCTCCCTCCCTCCTACTATCTATCTATCTATCTATCTATCTATCTATCTATCTATCTATCTATCTATCTATCTATCATCTATCTATCTATCTATCTATCATCTATCTATCTATCTATCTATCTATCTATCTATCTATCTTCCTTCCATCTTCCTTCCTTCCTTCTTTTTTTCCTTCCTTCCTTCCTTTTTCTTTCTTTTCCTTCCTTGAAGGAAGTGAAGAGAAGGACCAGGGGAGACATGATAGCAGTGTACCAATATTTGAGGGGCTGCCACAGAGAGGAGGGGATCAACCTATTTTCCAAAGCACCTGAAGGCCAGACAAGGAATAATGGATGGAAACTGATCAAGGAGAGATTCAACCTGGAAATAAGGAGAAATTTCCTAACAGTGAGAGCAATCAACCCGTGGAACAGAAGTTGCCTTCAGAAGTTGTGGGATCTTCATCACTGGAGGCTTTCAAGAAGAGACTGGACTGCCATCTGTCAGAAATGCTGTAGGGTCTCCTGCTTTAGCAGGTGGTTGGACAAGATGACCTACAAGGTCTCTTCCAACTGTTAATCTGTTAAATCTGTTCCTTTCTTTCTTTTCCTCCCTCCCTCTCCCCTCCCCCCCAGAGTCAATATCCCTGCATCCATTTAGCTTATGAACCCAACCAAGGGTGATTCATCTAAAACAGGAATAATTAAGTCAAGCATAGTTGAGTAAACCAGGCATGCATAATCGGCAAACTCAGATACTTAGAACACTTTCCATTAAATATGCCATATCTCATCTTGGTGAATAAAGGGTCGGCATTATATTAGTCTGAGAGGACTAATGGTACCTACATTTGATTGATTGATTGATTGATGACTATATAACAGAATAACAGACTTGGAAGGGACCTTAGAAGTCTTCTAGTCCCGCTTAAGCAGGAAGATAGGTAAGATAAAAGATAAATTGATAGATGACTATGGGATGGATGGATGGATGGATGGATGGATGGATGGATGGATAGATAGATAGATAGATAGATAGATAGATAGATAGATAGATAGATAGATAGATAGATAGATTGATTGATTGATTGATTGATTACAGTGTTCTGCTCTGTAGGGCTTTTCTAGGGAAGGGTTAAAATATAACATCATTTTCTAAAAGCAATCATGAGGCCAAATCACAAAAATCAAATTCAGGAAAGTACAATCCAAGCAAAATATAGCAACTATATACCCAGAATTGCTGTATTAGAAAGACAACAGAAATGTACAAATCAATTTAAAGAGGGAGAAAGACAAGTGACTGTTACCTACATATAGCTAGTGATGGTGGATGTTTCCACCTATAAGAATGTGATTATTTGTTTGAAAATCAGTTGTAGTTCTACTTCGGAGAAGCTAACGGCATAGCATGCAAAATATTATTGTGCGGCTTAAATTAGAAGTCATTCCACCAATAAAATAATGATAATATACTTCTATAGATCAAAAGAGCAATAGAGACCGTAAACTGAAAGAAAAGGAAGAAAGAGGAAACTAATGTTAACTTTTAAAAGTTTGAAATAAATCCTCAAGTTTTACAAAGAGGTAATTTGCATTTTTTGTCCTTTTCTAATGTAAAAAAACCTGCCAAAATATCCATTATAGGGTTTCCTGCCTGAGCAGTGGGTTGGACTAGAAGATCTCCAAGGTCCCTTTCAACTCTGTTATTCTGTCTTAATCCTTATTGTGGAGGTCAAAACACACTTGATTTAGTTTAGGATTAACAAATTTTGTGTTTAATGCAGGGGTATCCAATCAGGGGTGGGTTCTAACTTACCTCGCCGTCGGCTCGCTTCCTCCTGCACCGCGTGGGCGCGTGTGCATGCTCAGTGCCAAAATTTCAAAAAAAATCCCCTCCCAAGCCAAAAACAAGATGGCGCATGCGCAGTGCCGGAAACTCGGCTTCTGCGCATGCACAGAAGAAAAAAATAAGCAAAAAAAATCTATATCTATATCTATATCTATATCTATATGTAGGTCTTTGGTTATTCGGGTTTTCTCCGGCGTGAAATTGGAAGTGTCTTGGCAACGTTTCGACAAAGTCTCATTCGTCATCATCAGGCTGGTGTCTTCGGCTTCCTGCTTCTAGTAGCAAGACACCAGCCTGATGATGACGAATGAGACTTCGTCGAAACGTCGTCAAGACACTTCCAATTTCACACGGGAAAAAACCCGAATAACCAAAGACCTACATACAAACACCCGCGAAAACCTCAGAACAAACACACACACACACACACACACACACACACACACACACACACACACACACACACACACATATATCCCCAAAAAAAGATGGTGGTGTCCATGGACCGGCACCGACAGAACCAGCTCCGTGACATCATCAGCAGTTTGATACCTGTTCTATAGACCCACCTCTGCGTCCAACCCAGGCAACTTTTAAGATCTGTGGACTGGGGAATTCTGGGAGTTGAAATGCACAAGTCTTAATTAACTCATCAAGGTTGGATACCCCTAATTTAATGGGATAGCTAAGGTTGCTTTGAGCTATTGCCATATCTTAGGTACCCCAGCAGGTGGCAGCACATGGTTGATATGGTTCAAGATGGAAAAAGCAGAACACAGCCTTGGGGGAAGGGGGCACACCCCACCTGCACCTCAATATCCCTGGGCTGTCAGCTAGACTGGGAAGTCCCCAAAACTAGGCACTGGGAAGCTGCTTGAATATCAATGGCAAGAAAGCTGCAGGAGGGAATTGACAAAGATATTTTATTCTTAATCCTCTGTTTACTTCAGTCTACAGATAGTCCTCAATGTACGGCCACAATTGGGAAACAGAATTTCTGTCGCTAAGCGAGGCGGCTGTTAAATGAGTCACACTTGAGTTTATGATCTCCTTTTGCCATGGTTGCTAAACAAATCCCATTGTCCCAGGATGCTGGAACCTTCGTCAATAGATGCCTGTTGCCAAGCTCCTGAATTTTGATCACGTGCCGACGGGGGTGCTGTGAGGGTCATAAGTACGAGGACTGGTTATAAATCAGTCTTTTCAATGCCGTTCTAAGTTCAGACAGTTGCTAAACGAATGACTATAAGTTGAAAACTATTATACATAGCAAAGTACAGGTAGCTCTTGAGTTACGATCACAATTGACTCCAAACTTTCTGCTGCTAAGCGAGACATTTCTGTGAGTTTTGATCCATTTTTATGACCTTTCTTGCCACAGTTGTTAAGCGAATCACTGCAGTTGTTAACTTAGCCAGCCGGCTGTTAAGTGAACCTGGCTTCCCCATTGACTTTTGCTTGTCAGAAGGTCGCAAAAGGGGATCACGTGACCCCGGGACATTGAAACCGTCATAAGTACAAGCCACTTTCCAAGTATCTGAATTTGGATCACGTGACCATGGGGATGCTGTGTCATTGTAACTCCGAACTGTCACTAAATGAATAGTTGTGAGTCAAGGAATACCTGTATCCACTGTAAGTTGAGGACTACCTGAATTTAAGATATTAAATAGTTCCTTAAATGAAGATGCCAAGCATTATCCATGTGGCTTGCAAAATTTCTATGAGAATCCATTCTTCGTGGGATTTTAATTTCACAGCGCTTTTCTTTAAAAAAAAATGTTTTTATTGATTTTCGTATTTTACATATCACAATATTTATACAGATCTGCCACCATTTATATACATCGCTATATTTATCAATTTATACATTATTTTATCACATTTTCTAATCCTGTGTCCTCGTCCCACATTGTTTCTTCAAGTTTCTATTATTAGTCCAGTTGTACCATTTTCCCCAAATGTCGTAGTAATCTGAATTTTTTTGTCCTCTGAATTCAATCGTTAGTTTGTCCATTTCAATTTTCACAGCTCTTTTCATTTCACCCTGCTGAGCATCTGATTTTCTTCCTAACTCTGCTGAAGTTACGAATGAGGGGTTCACCATGATCAAACCTAATTTGATGCATCAACCATTTTAGATTTGCATTCCAAATACATGCGCTAACTGAAATGTGATTAAGTATGTTACCTGTTTCAAAGAAACCCCCCAAAAAACCCCAACTTGGTTTTTAAAATTTCCAGACTCATCTTACTATTAAATGAAGCAACCTGTGGGACTTTACCGTCTTCAACTTCCACACTGTGCACTTTTACAAATCGTGCTGACCATGCAAAAATCGTCATTTATTTCTCAAACAGGCCACAGTAATTAACGAAGTTGGAATTTCTGAAAATACTCCTGGGATTTTCAGGTTACAGTCTGCCAGCACCGACTGTTCCTAAGTCAGTCAGATCTTGTAGTTAGCCTTGATTGATGGCTGTGTTCTGCTCTTCTTGAAGAGGTTCCATAATCCTCACGGGATGTAAAAGGCACCCGTGTGAATCAGTGACTCATAGGGGTGCCAGCTGTTTTCCAAGCCACATGCCAGGTGTTCGGTTGGAGCATAACTCTCAAAGGTCTGTTGATTAGGGACCTGTCAGGATCTTTAAAAAGGTGTGTTTGTTGGCTTCCTACCCTGCAAAATGATTTCCTGAGAAAAAGCGCTTGGTGCCAGTCTTCCTGACTTTAGGGAAGGATTGTTCTTTTTAGCAAGGTTGCTTCTGTTATAATTAATAGTTAATTTGCTGGCTTTCGTCAGATTAAAAAAAAAATATGAATACTACCTTGGAGGAATAGGAGCCATAAATCAATAGAATAATCTGACGTCACCCCTTTGCAGTGGGTTGAACTACTGCATGAAACCACAGCTTAACCACTTACTAAGCCACAATTGACCATAAATTACTAAAGAAGATAGTTGAAACTAATTACATGGAGTCAGTTTGGTAGAGTGGTTAAGGTGCTGGTGACAATGAGTTCTAGTCCCATGTCAGGCAAGAAAGTCAGCTGGGTGACTTTGAGCCAATCGCCAGGAGACCGTGAGTTCTAGTTCCGCCTTAGGTACAAATGCCAGCTGAGTGACTTTGAGCCAATCGCCAGGAGACTGTGAGTTCTAGTCCGGCCTTAGGCACGAAAGCCAGCTAGGTGACTTTGAGCCAATCCACAGGAGACTGTGAATTCTAGTACTGCCTTAGGCACAGAAGCGGGCTGGGTGACTTTGAGCCAGTTGTTTCCTCTAAGCCCAGCCCACCACACAGGGTTGTAGTTGTAGGAGAAATAGGAGGGAGAAGGAGTATTATGTACATTCGTTGTCTTGAGTTACCTATAAAGTAATAAAGGTGGGATAAAAATCTACTCAATAAATAAATGACAGTACATGTCAATCATTGGAACAGCTTGCCTCCAGAAGTTGTGAATGCTCCAACACTGGAAGTTTTAAAGAAGATGTTGGATAACCATTTGTCTGAAGTAGTGTAGGGTTTCCTGCCTAGGCAGGGGGTTGGACTAGAAGACCTCCAAGGTCCCTTCTAACTCTGTTGTTGTTGTTATTATTATTATTATTATTAATTATTGAGACAATATTAATATTGTTAAATCATTGAATAAAAATAATAACAGATTGGTATTAGACAGATCAAGGGCAAGCAATCCATAGCCCCCAGGGCCATTTTGCTAGCCCATCCTAGAGCCTCCTATGAGTAGCCCAACAGACTTGGAGAACAAACAGTGTTCCAATGGCGTGTCTTTTTTCAGTTTTAAAACAAACAAAGGCTAAAATAGATAGGGAAATAGATGTGTTAATTTCGAAGAGCTCATCAAAAATAAAAACAAAAACAAAAAAAAACCACTATGGATTTGGTTACCACCATCCTCAAGGGTCCAAAATGAAGAGAAAAAAAAAGAGGATTTGACTGGAAAAAAAAAAGTTGACCATTTCCAATACAGGTAAACTAATGACAAAGTATATGAACGATACATTTCAATTCAATTCCTTGGCAGATTAAAAACAATTTTTGCAATGATTTCGTTAGAACATCTCCCTAACTTAAAAGATGATATAGTGGGGGGGGGGGGGGGGGAGAGATATTTTTCCTTCCAAGGAACTCCAACTGAACTTTGGCTATAAAAACCGGATGAAAAATCCACTGTTGACAGAACTCAAACTGACAAAACGTTTGTTCCAAAACAAAGTCTATTTTTAAAAATGGAAATAGAAACACACAACCCTGGTGATTTCCAGAAAGTAATATGGAAAGGTGATCGCCAACATTTTTTATGATAAGATTCTTTCATGTATAGTGGTTTCTCTTGAAATTTCAGGTATGGCAATTATTACATTCCTTCTTCTGCCTTAGCTTCTTAAAGCTGATTGTAGCCTAGGTGCTTTCAAAACCTGCTATTGTTGATCCAGACAGCAGGATGTGAATCATGGATTTTTTTAAGGGGGGAAAAGTTTAATCGGATTTTTTTTTTTCAGTTTACACCAAAATGAAACAGAAACAGAACAAACCACTTATGCAGAGAAGTACTGGGCTCTTATCGAAAACACAAGAATTTAAGACAATGCAATGTTTCAAGGACAACCTGGAGTTCAGTCTGTTACAGAATATAGAACCATGATGGCGAACCTATGGCACGGGTGCCACAAGTGGCACGCGGAGCCATATCGGTGGGCATGTGAGCTCAGGTCCGGTGTGCATGTGTGCACCAGCCGGCTGATTTTGGGACCTTCTGGGCCCACTGGGAGTCGGGAAACAGGCTGTTTCCAGCCTCCAGAGGGGGTGGGGAAGGCCGTTTTCGCCCTCCCCAGGCTCCTAGAAAGGCTCTGGAGCCTGGGGAGAGCGAAAAATGGGCGTGTCATTGCATGCTGGGAGCAGGGGGGTCATGCGTGCATGTGCGGGGGTGCATGGAATTATGAGTGTGGGCACGCACACACGTGATCCCCCGCATTCCCCCCCCCCTTTTGGCACGCGAACAAAAAAAGGTTCGCCATCACTGATATAGAACAACAGTTGGAAGAGAATTTGGAGGTCTTCTAGTCCAACCCCGTTCAAATAGGAAACCCTACATGCGTGATGGTGAACCTATGGCACGCATGCTGGAAGTGGCACGCAGAACCATCTCTCTGGGCACATGAGCCGTTGCCCGTTGCTCTTCCGGGTTCCGGCGTGCCAGCCAGTTGGTCTTCACAGGCGTGGGAGCACTGGAAACTGGAAGAGCAGCTGCCTGGTCTTCAAGCATGCATACACACCAGAAACTGGAAGACCAGGTGGCTGATGCGCATGCACACACTGGAAACCGGAAGAGCAGCCGTCGGTAAAATATAAATTTAACATCTCTGTTGCTTCTTCTCTGCACTCTTGCTTAGCGTCTCAACATCTTTTGATGCTTTAACTGGCTAGTGGGAGCTCGGAACACTTTGAACTTCAGGAGACACCGTAAGACTGCCCAGCTGCAACAATATTTAGTGCAGCATAGCATGCCTTTTGGCTGCTCCTCCTGACTACTTTGTGAAAACTTTGGAATGTTTTGCAATCTGGCCTGGGAAGGCTGTTGGGGGGGGGGGACTTTGATGCCCTCTGGGGCAGTGAGGAAGGGGTGGTGTGAGTTTGAGGGCGCTGAGAGCAAGTGCTATAGTGCCTGTAGGGCTCCCCTTGCCTCTGATGGTCGGTCAGTTGGAGATTTCCCTCTTTTTTAAGGAAGAGTGTGAGAGATGGGGGAATGGAATGGTTTGTAGGGAAGGCAGAAGAGGGCGACCTATTTCAGTGGTGTCAGGTAACAGGAGATACAGGAGGCAAGTGGGGGGGGAGGCATGGGAAATGTGACCTTAGTGTTTAGTACCGGTCTCGTGTTCTGCCCCCTTACACTCACCCCATTTACCTGATCAGATGATCTGTGGTGGCCCTGATCTTAGGCTGCTGCTTTTAAACGTCAGATCATTCCCCAAAACATTAGACTGGTGCCCACCCCAACACTTTTTCCAAAGGTGCTTTTTCAGGAGGCAACTGGACTTTCTTGTTTTTTCTTTTGAAGATGTTTTGCTTCTCATCCAAGAAGCTTCTTCAGCTCTGACTGGATGGTGGGGAATGGAAGGATTTATATTCCTTGCAGACAGCTGGTCATTTGCATCCTTTTAGAGGGTGGTTGAAGCACTTGGGAGGTGACCTTAACGACACAGATAAACCTCCAAGTGCTTCAACCACCCTCTAAAACAGGGGTCCTCAAACTACGACCCGCGTCAATGGGGAAGCCAGACTCACTTAACAACCATGTTACTAATTTAACAACTGCAGCAATTCACTTAACAACTGTGGCAAGAATGGTCATAAATGGGGCAAAACTCATTTAACAACTGTTATCATTTAGCAACAGACATTCTGACCTCAGATGTGATCATAAGTTGAGGACTACCTATAATGTATTCCTTTGTTTAAAATACATGCCTATCCAGATCCTGTGGGAATTCAAACTAATGTGACTTTGTGGAAACTTTTCATTTAATTTATAAGGACGGCAAAGTAAAACAAAACAAAAAAATGTAAGGGGTGATTCTTCAGAAACAGAATAGAAAGTGCCAGGCAGAGTCCATATTACAAAGTCCTTTTTAATTTTCCCATAATAAAGACAATAGGCTTTGTGGTACCCGGCCTCACCGCAAAGGTCATCATTAGAAAAAGATAATAAAATGTTAACTCTGATTTAAATGCTATCTGGATTGACTGACTGAAACTGACAGGAGCACTTGAGTGGCTCAAATACCTGGAGAATGGTAACCTTGAAGACCGTGTGGCTTCTCTTAAGAGAAGAGGAACCCCAAGGGGTTGGGGGTGGGGTGGAGGGTCCAGAAAGCTGACTTAAAACCACTTGCAATTTTGTTGTTCCTCTGCCACACAGACCAGCTGGAGCAAGCCACACAATCTACAGATCCGGTTGAGCAGTTCATGTGTTCACTCTATGTGTCTTTCACGGGGGGGATCCGGCCAGTAAGATATGGCCAAGTGTCTTCTCTTGGTATCCGCTTGGCATTCTGGGCACTTCTTGGCAAGCTGTGTGGAGAAACACAAGAGCAGTAAAAAAATATGGTATTTTGCCTCATGATCCTCGTACTAAAGTCGTTTTCGGTCATCTTTTGATGCCTATCCTGTTTAAGACAGTGAACTAAAGTCCAAATTATTTGTTTGTATCCTGCCTCTATTATTTTTACAAATACCTCAAGGTGGCAAACATATCCAACATGCCTTCCTCTTCCTATTTTCCCCAAACAACAACCCTGTGAGGTGGGTTGGGCTGAGAGAGAGAAAAGGGACCCAAAGTCACCCAACCGGCTTTCATGACTAAGATGGGACTACAACTCACTGTCTCCAGGAGATTGGCTCAAAGTCACCCAACTCGCTTTTATGCTTAAGGCGGAACTAGAATTCACCATCACCTGGTGATTGGCCCAAAGTCACCCAGCTGTCTTTCATGCCTAAGGCGGGACTAGAACTCACAGTCTCCTGCTTTCTAGCCTGGTACCTTAACCACTAGACTAGACCAAACTGGCACTCCCAATTTAAATATTTAAAAGTTGCTAAGGCTGAGAAACATTGGTTTAAAGAGGTAATGACGCACAGCTCTTGGAATAACAACAACAACACCATAAATAATAACAACACAAATAACAACAACAACAAAAGTAATTTCTCACTCACAATGGTGAAACATTGTGAAACAATTTACTTTGCTCCAAAGATATGGCTGTGCATATATATGTTAGGACATCACTGAGGAAATCAACTATGTTTGTAGAGAAACAAGATGTTTAAACAAGGACCTGGATACTAAAAACAATGGAGAAAACGAGAGATCCCAAGATGTCAAAATCAATAAGGTCTTATTTAGTTGTGGAATCCTTGGTACTCTCTGAGCTTGAACAGGGCAATTGCAAACAAACCACCAAACTCAGAGAACACCAAGAACTCCAGAGTTCACCCCTGAGTTTAGAATAACAGAGTTGGAAAGGGCCTTGTAGGTCATCTAGTCCAACCCTCCACTCAAGCAGGAGACCCTATGCCAGTGATAGTGCCGAAATAGTGCGCACGCACGCTATCGTACGTTTGTGCGTGCCCACACCCATAATTCAAAGTTCCCCACTCGCCTCACCCCCCTGCGCATGCGTGCGCGACCCCCCCCCACTCCCCCGTTTTTTGACTTCCAGTGGACCCGGTAGGCCTGTTTTTTGCCCTCCCCAGGCTCCAGAGGCTTTCTTGGAGCTTGGGGAGGGCGAAAACGTTCTCCCTGCCACCCCGGAAGTCCTCCAGAGGCCGAAATCGCCCTCCCAGAGCCTCCGCACGAGCCAAAAATTAGCTGGTGGGCACGCACATGCGCACAGGAGCTGAGCTAGGGCAACGGCTCACGTGCCAGCAGATATGGCTCTGCGTGCCACCTGTGGCATCCGTGCCATAGGTTCGCCATCACTGCCCTATGCCATTTCTGACAAGTAGCTGTCCAATCTCTTCTTCAAAGCCTCCAGTGATGGAGCACCCATAACTTCTGAAGGCAACTTCTGTTCCATCGGTTGATTGCTCTCACTGTCAGAAATTTTTTTTAATTTCTAGGTTGAATCTCTCCTGGATCAGTTTCCATCCATTCTTCCTTGTCTGGCCTTCGAGTGCTTTAGAAAATAAATTGATCCCATCTTTTTTGGCAGTCCCTCAAATATTATGAAACTGCTATCATGTCACCCCTAGTCCTTCTTTTCATTAAACTAGACATCCCCAATTCCAGCAACTGTTCTTCATATATGTTTTAGCCTCCAGGTCCCTAATTATCTTTGTTGGTCTTCTCCGCACTGTTTCCAGAGTCTCATCAACAACAACAACAACAACAACAAAAGTCTAAACCTCAGCTACAGAAGTTCTCTTCTCTTGGTTTCATTTATTTAGCGATCTGACACACAATGAAGGTGGCTGCCAAAGTTTAAAAGTTAATGTTCAAAATATTTACGTTAATTTCACGACTAAACCACCAGCGAAGGATGACATTTGTGGCATTTATTCTACGTGATGAAGCATGAAATTTATCCTACGTGAAGAATGTATTCTGCAGCCTGTGAACAGCAGAAAGGACCTTCTTTTGTATGCCAGAAGAACCATCAATAGGAGCATCTTCAAGACCACTTTTCTGGCAGGCATTAACAATCAGGCTGGCTTGTAGTGGGAGAGGCAGAGAGAGGCCCCTGTCCTTCAATGCCCACCGGCAAAAGGAGTCTATTGGAGTAAGCAGCTATAATATATTTCAATTTAATAAATAGAAGAGCATGTTTATAACTCAGAGTCGAACTCTGAGGTCCTTGGTGCCCTCTGAGCTCGGCTGCATTTTGGCAGACGCTTCATGACCCAACCAGGTAACATCATCAGTGCTAGAAAGGAGGGAGGTGTGCAAAGTGAAGGAAAAGGAGAGGAGGTGTGGGAGGACTGTGAGATCCCTGGTGCTCTGTGGGTTTGGTAGTTTTCTGGCAGACGATTCATGACCCAACTAGGTAACATCATCAGTGCTAGAAAGGAGTGGGGTTTAGCCCCTGTTTATATACTAGTGGCTTGCCCAATACCCCAATCAAGGAACTACCAACTCAGACAATCAAACAGTAAGCAGCAATGTAATCAAACAACTACCAAGAATAGTTCCACCAACACTGACAGGGCAATAACAACACCCCTAAGACTTATATACTGCTTCACAGTGCCTTATAGCCCTCTCTAAGCAGCTTACAGAGTCAGCATATTGCTCCCAACAATCTGAGTCCTCATTTTATCGACCTTGGAAGGATGGAAGGTTGAGTCAGTGAGAATCGAACTGCTGAACAGCTGGCAGCAATCAGTCAGCAGAAGTAGCCTGCAATACTGCATTCTAACTACTGTGCCACCATGGCAAGCTAATGTATATAAAAAGAGAAACAAACCCTTCTCCTTCTAGCACTGATGATGTTGCCTAGTTGAGTCATGAAACGTCTGCAAGACAACAACCAAGTTCAGAGAGCACCAACAATTCCAGTCCCCCTCCTCCTCTTCCCACTTCCCTTCTCCTCCTCTCTGCAAACCCCATTTCTTTCTACTGTAGCACTGATGATGTTACCTAGTTGGGTCATGAACTGTCTGCAAGAAAACAACCAAGCTCAGACAGCACCAAGGACCTCACAGTCCTCTCTGCAAACCCTTCCCCCTTCTAGCACTGACATTGTTGCCTAAATGGGTCTGCAAGAAAACAACTAAGCCCAGAGACCACCAAGGACTCCATCATTTATCACATATCCAGCCAATAAAATGAGGACCCAGATTGTTGGGGGAAATATGCTGACTCTGTAAACAGCTTAGAGAGGGCTGTAAAGCACTGTGAAGCGATATATAAGTCGAAGTGCTATTGCTATTTAATAAATGCCAGTGAATACAGCTCTTTCCATGCAGGTACCTGGTGATCCCTACAGCTTGTACCAAGCAGCCCACTTGCTGCATTTGGCACTAACTCCAACCTCCAGATACTTGTGCAAGAGCACGTAGCACCACTATTTTTGAAGTAGCATCTGTTTTATGTTACATTGTACGGACAAGATCTTGTGGCTGGCTCTTGCAATTGCTTATCTTAATCCGGAGGCCAAAGCCTTGCCTTCCCACGGCACCCACTCATTCTAAACTAGCCTTAGTTTAGCTTGGTATGAAAAACTTTAGTAACAAAAGACCAACCAGAGGGAAGGAGATTATTCTGATGACATACCAATCTCTGTGGGTTTCTGGTTAATGATGAGAAACATCAAAGAGTCATTTGAGTGTAATGTTATGTCTACTTTGGCTTCCTGAATTAGCAATCTTAAAATCTAAAAATCCAGGATAGCTTCTTGCATGAAATACCCCACAAATTCCCAAACTGCATCCAGCCAAAAAGGCAAAATAACCACTTGGGTTGCTGTTTCCCTTCTCAACATTGTTTGGGTTTTCTTTAGTAGAGGGTACAGATTTCCTGGCATCACCAGAGCCATTTTTATTGCCTTTGACCTCCCCCAAAACCATGATGTCTGACTCACATCCCTTCCCAGAAAAGACCTGTCGCATTTTTGAAATATGGTTAAACCAACTTGAGAGTTGATGCTCCATGTTGTTTTTGTTCGCCCTATTTTAAGGGAATAGATAATAGGTCATTTATATGACCTATTATCTATTCCCTTAAAACAGGGCGAATAAAAACAATGCTATTGCCTTACTATGCTTTCTACAATTAACCACATTCTTCTACGGAAAATGCCTGATGTAACAATACGGATTCTGTCAGTGTTAGATCAGAAGAGTAACCAGCTGATTTTGGGGTTGAACTGGAAATATTTGTCTTGACTGAAGTCCAATACAAAGTCAAAAGCACAGCTTGTTTCTCAATCTTGGCAGTTTTATGATGTGTGGACTTCAAGAAAATTCCACACCTCTTAAAGCTGCCAAAGCTGGGAAACCCCGATGAGAAGGCAAAATTAGTTGAGGTTGCTGCTGAATTAAAGTTAAAGGAAACTGCAAAGTCAGCAGTAAAGAAGACATTGTTTTTGTCAGAGTTTAACTGTCTCTAAATCTAGATTAAGAGTGACAGAGTGCTGACTCTGGCCTCTGCGGCTTAAATTAGAAGTCTATTTAGTCATTCCCAATCTAGTGTCAAATTGTTGACCTCAGCTCTTATAATCCCCAACTAACTTGGCTTCAGTTGACTATTAATCAGGCTAACTAGCTAAGCAAAGCTCATACAGTTCTCTGGGCTTGCTTCGGGCGCATGGATTGGGCTCCATGGCTACCTTAAACCAAAACTAACTTGTCATGGATCACAAGAACAAGCCTCTCGTCAGTGGCATGTGACCTCAATTGCAAGAAGACGCTCAAGTTGCATACAAGGAGAGAAAATGTAATGCAGTGCTTCTCAAATAGTGGGGCGGGCCCCCCTGGGGGGGCGCGGAGCGATGCCAGGGGGGGCGTGACCCCGAGGAACGTGCAGGGAGTAGGGGTTTTTTGCACCGAACAATAGCACACAGCACAGAGCAGGAGATATGAAGTGCAGATAACAAACCCTTAAGAGACACCATGGAAAAATATTTAACAGGGATGAAAAGAAAGGAGGAGAGAGACGGAGAGAATGAGACAAACGTAAGTCTCCTGAAAGCTAAGACGAGGAAATATGATGAAGCGTATGTAGCGCTTGGCTTCACTGTGACTACAGTGGGAGACGAGGAAAGACCGGTATGTTTACTGTGTCTAAAAATGTTGGCAGCGTGAAGCCAAATAAATTAAGGCGTCACTTTACACACATTACACCCCAATCACGCTGATAAGCCGCTTGAGTTTTTTCAGCGAAAACGTGCCAAATATTGCAAACAATCATCCCGGCGGAGAGTTGGGGGGGCGCGCGAAATGTTTACTTCTTCCTAGGGGGGGAGGCGTTACAGAAAATAATTGAGAAGCACTGATGTAATGTAAGAATCAACTGCAGAAATACAGCAAGGGAAATTGTGCTGTGCTTTAAGGCAAGTCGGAGAATCTAGTGCAGTGATGGCGAACCTATGGCACGGGTGCCACAGGTGGCACGCGGAGCCATATCTGCCGGCACGCGAGCTGTTACCCTAGCTCAGTTCCAGCGTGCATGTGCACGCCAGCCAACTGATTTTTGGCTCACACGGAGGCTTTGGGAGTACATTTTAGGCTTCTGGAGGGCCTCCGGGGGGTGTTTTTGCCCTCCCCAGGCTCCAGGGAAGTCTCTGGAGCCTGGGGAGGGGGAAAACAGGCCTACTGGGCCCTCCGGAAGTTGGGAAACAAGCCGTTTCCGGCTTCCAGAGGACCTCTGTGGGGGCAGGGGAGGCCGTTTTTGCCCTCCCCGGGCATTGAATTATGGGTGTGGGCACTCGCATGTGCGTGATAGCGTGCGCGCATGCGCTTTCGGCACCCGAGGGAGAAAAGGTTCGCCATCACTGATCTAATGGTTAAAGCACCAGACTAGAAAGTGGGAGGTCGTGAATTCTAGTCCCGCCTTAGGCATGAAAGCTGGCTGCATGACTTTGAGCCAATCACCAGGAGACTGGGAGTTCTAGTATCATCTTAGAACGAAAGCCAGCTAGATGACTTTGGGCCAATCACCAGGAGCCTGACAGGTCTAGTTCTGCCTTAGGCATGAAAGCTGGCTGGGTGACTTTGGACCAGTTAGTTTCTCCTAACCCAACCCACCTCACAGGGTTGTTTTGGGGAAAATAGGAAGAGGAAAGTGGGTTGGGTATGTTGGCTGCCCCGAGTGATTTGTAAAAATGATAAAGGCAGGATACAAATAAATAAATACACAAAAATAAATCAGCTGATGCAATTAAGACTAAAGGGAAAAATGAAAATGAAAGCAAACCTTCAAGGAATTCTCCCAACATTTGTTGCAACACGTGAAGGAACACTGCTGGCATTTAAAGGGCACACCATGCTGAGATCCGCATTTAGCACATTGATAGCCACCTAAACAGAGGAAAGGAAGAATTGAAAAAAATGAAGGAATCGGTGGAGTTAGGAGAAAGAATGTACCGTATTTTTTGGAGTATAAGACGCACCTTTTTCCTTCCTAAAAGTGGCTGAAAATTTGGGTGCGTCTTATACTCTGAATGTAGCTTTTTCGGAGCTTTTTTTCCAGCCCTAACCAGGTGCTAACGATCTTCCCAGCTCTTATCTTGCAGGCTCTTCAATTGTTACTCTCTCCGAAGAATGTTTTTCCAGCCCTAAGTCTTTGCAGGGTTTTTTTTTTCATTGCTCTACTTGCTCTGAATAAGTTTTTTTCTAGCCCTAACCAGGTGCTTACTATCTTCCCAGCTCTTACTGGCTTGCAGGCTCTTTCATTGTTATTCTCTCAGAAGAAGGTTTTTTTAAGTCCTAACCAGGGGATAAAAGAATGTGCCGAAGCTGCTCCAAATAAGGTTTTTTTTTAGCCCTAACCAGGTGCTAATGATCTTCCCAGCTCTTACTGGCTTGCAGGCTCTTTCATTGTTATTCTCTCAGAAGAAGGTTTTTTTAAGTCCTAACCAGGGGATAAAATAATGTGCTGAAGTTGACCAGACTAAGGACGTTAGCCAGATGAATACCTGGTAGGAAGATTTTTTCTTATTTTCCTCCCCAAAAACTAAGGTGCGTCTTATACTCCGAAAAATACGGTAACTTTTTTGGCTGGGCGACTCTGGACCAGTCACTTTCTAAAGGCAGGATAAAAATCTAATAATAGTCATAACTGTTTTTGTGTAAACACTCACCTTAGGCATTCATTTCATTTCTTCTTTATGACCCAGGTGCTCAATACAGACTTTAATCTGCATTGTCATACATGATCTGCAACCTTTCATCTGTAGTTCTCATGTAAGGTAGTCCTTGACTTACGACCACAATTGAGCCCCAAAATTCTGGGATACTGCAACTGTCGTAAATATGAGTGAGTTGCCAAGCATCAGAATTTTGATTGCATGACCATGGGGAATGGATGCTGCAATGGTCGTAAGTGTAAAAAATGGTCATAAGTCACTTTTTTCAGCGCTGCTGTAACTTCAAACAGCCACTAAATGAATGGTTGTAAGTCCAGCTCCCAGAATTCCCCAGCCAGCCATGGATTCTGGGAGTTGAAGTCCACATTTCAAGACTGATTCGCACTTTCACCTACATTTTATCCTTTGCCAGGAGCTTGACAATTACAGGGAGGGTGGGTGGTGGGTGGATGGAATGCAAGAGAGGGAGAAAGGTATTCACGCTTCCGTACATTGCTGGCATCTCAAGGAGACACTGAGCAGATGTCCCTGCGTGGTTGGCCGATTCCCATAACAAAACAAACAGGAGTGATTGATGGACGTTTTGGACTAGGAAAAGGGGGAATTACCGTAACTACGCTTCCTTTTGCGTGGGAAACCCAGAGTTGGTTTCACTTTTTCTATGCCAATGTGATTTATTCAGTAAAGTTTTATATACTTTCGGTAAAATAATGTCCCAGGAGTTACTTCTTCTCGATTCGCCAACTGGACAGTTGACACCACACATCATAAAGGTTGAGAAAAATGGATTTAGAAGGAAGGGAATGACTTGGTCAAAAGATAGTGAGGAAAATTAACACCTACCCCTCTTAGAAGAAAGAAATATTCTAGGAAATATTAAAAAGGCAGAATATTATATTTCCCTGGATGAGAAAAGGAGAAAAGGTTTTTAAAGACAAAGCAGTTCCCTGCCCCCCTCTTCAGCTCCAGGGTGATGGGATTAAGACATGGCCCCCAGGACATGATAGGATTAGCCCTCTACCCATCTAACAGCAGGGCTCACTGCATTGCAAAATCACCTAGGGACATTACATCAGCCCACAGTTCAACCAGACTTATCTCAGACAAACTCCTAGGATTTGCACATGACCCCTACAGCAACCAATGGGATACTTGCCCTTACACAGGAACAGGAAGCTCCAAGGCGGGGCCCAAGAGAGGGTATAAATCTCTCTCTCTCTCTTCCATGTGCTCAATTCTTTATTTATTTATTTATATTTATTTATTTTGTCAAGCATATATAAGATTACAGTAAAAGTATAAACATGTATACATGAGACCGTTTTGAGTACATGGGAACATTAGGACAGGGACGGTAGGCACGTTGGTGCACTTATGCATGCCCGTTACAGTAAAGTGACCAGATTTATTTTTTTTTAAGCGGGACGGGGGGGGCGGGCCCGCCTGGGCGCCGCCATTTGTTTTGCCCTCTGCGCATGCGCAGAACGCTGCGCATGCGCAGAGGGCAAAACACAGCAAATGTCGGCGTCCAGGTGGGGGGGGAGGCGGGAGGCCTTTCCTCGCCTCCCGCCTCCCCTTTGGGAGCCGGCAGCTCTTCGGGAGCCCGCCTCCCCTTCGGGAGGCCTTTCCTCACCTCCCGCCTCCCCTTCGGGAGCTGCCCTGGGGCCGGGCTGGCAAGCGACGAACGGCAGGCGGGAGACGGGGAAAGGAGGCAGCCGGCAGCTTACCTGTCGCGAGCTCCAGGCATCCAAGTGCCGCAGTCTCCCGCCCGGCCCCAGGGCAATGGCGGCAGCGAGGCGACGGGGGGAAGGAAGGGGAGGGGGACGAGGAAGGGCTGTTTGCGCCGCCGGAGCGGCCGCTCGTGAGCTCAATCCGGCGATGGCAGCGGCGACGGCTCCTCGTCCCTCACCCCTCCACCCGCATCCCAACAGCAGCGGCGCCTCCGAGGGCGGGGCTAGGGATGGGGCGGGGGAAGGAGAGGAGGAGCAGCCCCCCTTCCCCCTCTCCCCAGCAGGCAGCCGCCTCGCTGAAATTCCGCCCGACTTGCTTCCGGTACCTCTCTTTTGCTTCCCCTTTTAAGGTGACCAGACGTCCCGCTGTTTCGGCATTCTTTTAAAAAAAGCGGGACTTTTTGAAAAGAATGCGGGACGCGGGACACACGCTTGAAAAGCGTGTCTGTCCCGCCAAAAGCGGGACGTCTGGTCACCTTACCTTACAGACCTCTTAGGAATGGGGTGAGGTCAACGGTAGACAGTCTAAGGTTAGTTTTGGGGATTTGGGGAAGAAACCACAGAGTCTGGTAGTGTATTCCATGCATTGACCACTCTGTTGCTGAAGTCATATTTGCCCAGGACCTCAAACCATGTGGTCCTGTCCACCATTAAACCATCTTTCCAAACAGCCTCCATGTTCCCAGTGTCTTCCTCCCCACTGGGAACTGAACCCAGATGGACATTTCTTCCAACAATACCTACCACCTATTGGGGAGAGAGGTAGGCTGCCACCATCTGTGGCTTCTCGTAATCTACTGGGCCTTCTCTCAATTTCCGGTGGGTCTGGATTTTGGAGCGGCTGTGGTACTTCATTCTTGGAAGAATCTGCAGTAAATATTACACAATCAGGATTCATTCAGGATCGAACTCCTGGCAGTGAGCAGTGAGTTAGCCTGCAAATACTGCATTCTAACCACTGTGCTATGACTGCTCCTTTATGGTTTTATGATCACGTGACCATGGGGATGCTGCAACGGTCATAAGTATGAAAAGCAGTCATAAGTCACTTTTTCCATTGCTGTTATAACTTGGAACGGTCACTAAACGAATGGTTGTAAGTCAAGGACAATCTACATGCAACAGTGCAGTGTTTCCTTATAGAAGCCTTGAGCTTTTTTTTTAACCCCGTTTACTAATCTGCAGTTGGAATTTGACTCATTCCAAAATCTGTGGGCTGCTCCACGATTTATAGCGTAATGTTCTACAAATCCAGCTAATGCAACAAAAATGTGTATTAAGAATGATATCAGAGAAGGCTCATTCTGAAAGCTCCCCAGTGTCAGGGTTCCAAATAGCATCTAGATTTAAATCAGAGCCCGAGGCAGAATGTTCCTCAAAGTTCCAATTTATTAACAGAGCCATGTTGGCACACCTGGGTGAAACCCGAATCTGAAGTCCCCAGGGTTTCACCACCCAGTTGAAAATTCAATCCCATGTCCTCACACCCACAAGTTCATCACATTCTCCAATCTCCAAGTGCCATGCTGGCAGAATCCACCCATCTCCTTCCGTGCAGGTGCAGGGGCGCAGGGACAAAGGACGACCTTGGTTTTCTAGAAAGGAATTTGTTATGACTACATACTAACAACCTCATACAATCCCCCCTCCCATTTTCTCACAATAGAAAATGCCTAATGGAATAATATATTGTATGGCAGGCCAAAGACTCCAAATAAAATGGCTTCGGCCTGACACCCAGGGGATAAAACTCATCTCCAAGTATTCTGATTTTTTAAAATATATATTTTCATATTAAGGATGCAATACTTTAAAGATGAGCGTGGAAGTGCCAATAAAAGAAGCACTGAAAACCTGGGCATTGTCTGGCCGCTTTAACCTGAATTTCGGTGTCTTCCAATCCAGAGTGCAGTGTGAAAGCTCTTACCAAGGGAACTTTTCTCATTGTTCTCCTCTGGAAAAGTTGTGCCACTCAGTTCTCTACACATTTGCAGGAATTGTTCCTTGTGAGGAGGGCGGACGAACGTGGCGAATCCTACCAAAGAAATCAAGCCGCAGGTCACGATGCGAGCCAATGACTTCCAAGGAAAATGAGAACATGTCTCATCATCTCAAAGAAATCTCTATGGAGATTCTCAATCATCCAGGTCATGGTTGTCCCAAGGGTGTTTTTCTTCTTTTCCTTTTTCCTAAAGGCAACTGGATATTATTGGTGTTTGGCTTCTCATCCGGGAAGCTTCTTCAGAACTGAACTGTTTTCAAAGAAAACACCAAGAAAGTTAAATTGCCTTTTGGGGTAGGTGGGGGGACACCTTTGGGACAAACAAGACTTCTCAGCTCCAAATTTTTTTATTATTATCAAAATATGCAACAGAAAGAGAAATGAAAATAGGAGGAGAGTAGAGGAGAGAGTAGGGGAGGAAAAAGAGAAGAAGAAAAAATGCAAGCTTAGCAAAGTTAGCTGTGTTCTTTTCTTTCAATTAGGGCGCTCAATTTTGCACTAATTAACTCCATCAGTTTTTCCAGCCGGTCATACATTGTAGGAATTAAAATATCTTTCCGTTTTTGTACATGGAGCTTTCTTGCTGCTATCAGCACATCTAACAACAAAGTTCCAAACTGTTTTTTCAAGTTCTGTGTCCATTAAGCCTAAAAGAAAAGCCTCTGGTTTTTATCTTTATATTTGCTTTTAAGAATCTTCTGTATTAAGATGCGAATCCCATTCCCAATATAAAACAAGGACCACTTCTCGGGTGATTGTTTACACCCAGTTGTGAGGCTAACTAACTATGCTTCTCTCCACAGTGCTTCCTAACCTATGCATTTAGATTTATGTAGAATGTGGCTGAGAGCTAGAGTCCTCGGCTTACGACCACAACTGAGTCCAAAATTTATGTCATTATGTGAGACATTTGTTAAGTGAGTTTTGCCCCATTTTACGACTTTTCTTGCCACAGTTGTTAAGTGAATCACTGTACTTGTTAAATTAATAACAGGATTATTAAGTGAGTCTGGCTACCTCATTGACTTTGCTTGTCAGAAGGTTGTAAAAGGTGACCCCACAACTGTCATAAATATGAGTCAGTTGCCAAGCATCTGAATTTTGATCACGTGACCACGGGGATGCTATAATGGTTGCAAATGTGAAAAATGACTAGAAGTCACTTTCTTCTGTGATATTGTAACTTCAAACGGTCACTAAATTAATTGCTGAAAGTCAGGGACTACCTGCCGAGGTGGATTCCTGCAGGTTCAGACCGGTTCTATAGAATCGGTAGGAGGAATTTCCCCCCCCCCCCGCTCGCCGAACAGGCAGCGATGGACGGCTGGACACGCCCCCGAACCGGCTCTCTCGGCGGTGCCGTAGGTGGCACCATCTTGTTTTTCACTTCTGCAAACGCACAGAAGCTGTTTTTTGCTTCTGCTCATGCACAAAAGCTGGGTTTTCAGGACTGCGCATGTGCACGCCCGTGCGCGAAGCGTGCGCCCATGCAGCACAGGAGGAAACCAGCAGCAGGGTTAAGTCAGAACCCACCCCTGACCACCTGTAATGTTTTTTTAAATTTGCTGAAATGACAGAACTGCAGTCAGGAATGGATTAAAAGCACAGCATCCTCTCTTGGAAGGGCAAGGTTGAAATATGAAAATTTGGGGAGGCAAAGTGTGTGTGTGTGTGTGTGTGTCTCCCTCCCAAAGTGAAATCTAACTTTTCTGGAAAACTAGAGAAATTTCCTCCCCCATAAACAAGAGGTCAACATGACCAGAGGGAAAAAAATGGAGCCTTGGTGAGAAAACAAGAGAGTTTCTTTGTTATAGCTCTTAGGTCATGTGACAACATCCATTCATTTCTTAATAAGAAACCATAATATTATTAGAAGATGGCTAAGATAATTTATGGAACTAGGAAAAAACCCCAAATCTCTAAGCAAAAGATAGGCCTGGTTTTTACTAAGTGAATCATCTGTTCCTGAGAAATTTAAAACGAAGCCATTTTTAAACAGTGAAATGGTCTTCCGAGAATAATGGCGAGCTGTTCCTTGCTGGAGATTTTCCAACAGGACTTAGGTGGCTGGTTTAGTGCAGTGTTTCTCAATCTCGGCAGCTTGAAGTTGGGTGGACTTCAACTCCCAGAATTCCCTGCTTGGCTGGTGAATTCTGGGAGTTGGAAGTCCACCCATCTTCAAGTGGCTAAGGTTGAGAATCACTGTTTAGTGGAATCCTACTCTGACTGTGCAACTGTCCAATTTTGGAAGCAGCAGCATTTGAAAAACTACATGAGGTTCTCCTGGGCATATTAACGGACCCCGAAGAATTGCAAGTCCTTACTCTCAGGTCCTTCCTATTCATGTATTCTATGATTTTAGCCACCTTCAGGCTTTGCTTCTCCTCTAACAGGGATCTGAGCAACCATTGAAGTGCATGGTGGTGGCATGAGAAGGGGGAAGGGGAAGAAAGGCAGCTCATAATCACTGTTCCCTCTAAGCTGCGCGCACGTAACAAGAGAACGCCACGCATAAGTTTCTAACTTTCTAATGTCAGAGGCTGCGCGCCTGCATGGCCGCGCACATGAAAAGAGAACGCCGCGTGGCAGTTTCCAACTGCCGCGCGCCGTTTTCTGATCTTACAGGGAACATTGCTCATAATATGTGATTCCCTCCCAGTGGTTCTCAATAGCTTTTCAGAGAAGGAACCTAACACAGTATTAAAAATTAGCGTCTCTCTTTTTCTATTGTGCCTTAGACAGTAAGATTACCAACAGAAGAGAATATCTGTAGTTTGGGGCTCAACTGGGTGGGGCCTCTGAGCTTGGTTGTTTTTTTTGGGGGGGGGCAGATGTTTCATGACCAAATCAGGTAACATCATCAGTGCTTGAAGGGAGTGGGGTGTGTGGAGAGGAGGAGGAGGAGAGATGGAGAGAAAGAAAAGTAAGAGGAGGAGTAGGAGTAATGTGGATTCCTTGGTGCTCTCTGAGCTTGGTTATTTTCTTGCAGACATTTCAACTAGGTAACATCATCAGTATTAGAAGGGAGGGGAGTTTGTGGAGAGGAGGAGCGGAGGAGGAGGAAGAGGGGAAGGAGAACTGTGGGTCCCTTGGTGCTCTCTGAGCTTAGTTGTTTTTTTGCAGACATTTCATCACCCAAATTAGGTAACATCATCAGTGCTAGAAGGGAGTAGAGGAAAATCAAGCCTGTTGATTTTCTTCCCGTCTTGCTTTTTTATGGTCCAATAACTGATGACAACTTAGAAAACAACTAAGCTCAGAGAGCACAAGGGCCCATTAAGCAGAGATAGCCTCCTTTTTGCTCATCAGTAAAGGCAGGGTAGATAAGGTTTTATTAAAGAGCCCCAAATATGGGTTTTCTGTAGTGAGCAGAGGCGACATGTTTGTCTTCGCACTGAAAGACACAGATGGTTATTCCTGGTGACAGTCTAAAAATTGTCTCTGAGTCCCAGTGATGCACTGCAATTTTCAGGCCAATAAACAAATAAAGATACAAGTATTACAAATATAACTGCAGACAAAATGCTGCCGTCATCGTTACTTTCTTAATTTTAAGTTAAAGCACAATTTCTTCCCGTACTTTCAGGGTAGCCAAGTACAGATTGTTTATTGACATAAAACATTGGTGAGGGATTCCTGCTTCAACTCCTCCACTGGAAAACTCCCATTTGCTTTCGTCTTCTATACAGTACAGAGAGTCCTCAACGTACAACCACAATTGAGCCCAAAATTCCTGTTTTTAAGCAGCAGGGCCAATCTTATTCTTATTGTGAAGCAAGACAGTTGTTAAGTGAATCAGTGCAGTTCTTACGTTAATAACGCGGTTGTTAAGTGAATCCGGCTTCCCCATTGATTTTGCTGGTCAGAAGGTCACAAAAGGGGACCACATGACCCTGGGACACTACAACCATCATAAATATGAGTCAGTTGCCAAGTGTCTGAATTTTGGTCATGTGACCGTGGGGATGTGACAATGGTCGTAAGTGTGAAAAATGGTATAAATGACATATATGGAGATTCTCAGTCATCCAGTCACAGTTGTCCCAAAGTTGCTTTTTCAGGAAGCAACTGGACTTCCTTGTTTTTCTTTGAAGACGTTTTGCTTCTCATCCAAGAAGCTTCTTCAGCTCTGACAGGATGGTGGGGAAAGGATGGTCTAGTAAAGCTGAATCTGATCGGACACTTTTAAGAACTTGCATTAAGTCTTACTTAGTGGCAATACGGGCGGCAAAATGCGCGTATTTTTCCGCCCGTATTGCGTCCGCCGACTCCCGCCCAGCCGCCCTGTTTAGGGTAACGCGCTCCCTGCTTGCAAAGGGGGGGAGCGAAGAACCCTTGCAGGGTAGAGCTGAGGAATTTTCGCAGTTCCTGGCGGATAAAATCACTCAGATTCGGACAGACCTGGACTCCATTTGGACAGAGCAGGCCGAGATGACAGAGGCGAGTCTTAGTCCTGTTATTTGGGAGGAGTTTGAGCCTATCACTCCTGGGGATGTGGACAAGGCCATAGGAGCGATGAGCGCCTCCACTTGTTTATTGGACCCGTGTCCCTCCTGGCTGGTTTCGGCTAGCAGGGAGGTGACACGCGGCTGGCTCCAGGCGGTTGTGATCGCATCTTTGAGAGAGGGGTCCATCCCGCAGCCCTTAAAAGCTGCGGTGGTGAGGCCCCTCCTCAAGAAGCCTTCCCTGGACCCAGCGGATTTAAAGAACTTCCGTCCAGTCTCCAACTTACCCTTCGTGGGTAAAGTTGTCGAGAAAGTGGTGTCGCTCCAACTCCTGCGGTTATTGGAGGAAACAGATTATCTGGATCCCTTTCAATCGGGTTTCAGGCGCGGCTACAGTACGGAGACTGCTTTGGTCGCTCTGATGGATGATCTCTGGCGAGCCCGAGATGGAGGTCATTCCTCCATCTTGGTGTTACTTGACCTCTCAGCGGCTTTCGATACTATCGACCATGGTATCCTTCTGCGTCGTCTCGGGGAGATGGGAGTGGGGGGCACCGTTCTTCGGTGGTTCTCCTCCTTCCTCTCCGACAGGACGCAGTCAGTGTTGACAGGAGGGCAGAGGTCAGCCCCTAGGCCCCTGCTTTGCGGGGTGCCACAGGGCTCGGTCCTCTCTCCCATCCTGTTCAACATTTACATGAAACCGTTGGGTGAGATCATCCGACGGCACGGGGTGAGGTATCAGCAGTATGCTGATGATACCCAGTTGTACATCTCCACTCCGTGTCAGTTCAGTGAAGCAGTTAATGTAATGTGCCGCTGCCTGGACGATGTAAGGGTCTGGATGGGAGTGAATAGACTCAGGCTCAACCCAGACAAGACTGAGTGGCTTTGGATATTGCCTCCCAAGGATTATGTCGACTGTCCCTCCTTGGTTCTTGGGGGAGAAAAATTGACTCCCTCAGAACGGGTCCGCAATTTGGGTGTCCTCCTAGATCCACAGCTTAAATTGGAGCAACATCTTTCAGCTGTGGCTAGGGGGACCTTTGCACAGGTGCGTCTTGTGCACCAATTGCGACCCTACTTGGAGAGGGAGGCTTTGCTCACAGTCACTCATGCCCTTGTCACCTCACGGCTTGACTACTGTAACGGGCTCTACATGGGGCTACCCTCGAAGAGCATCCGGAGACTACAATTGGTACAGAATGCAGCTGCGCGAGCTGTGGTGGGTGTACCGAGATACACCCACGTAACACCCATCCTCCGCCAGCTGCATTGGCTACCCATTGGTCTCCGGTCGCAATTCAAGGTGTTGGTTTTGACCTTTAAAGCCCTACATGGCTCAGGGCCAGGTTATCTTCGGGACCGCATCCTGCCACATTCTCCCTACGACCAGTGAGGTCCCACAGAGAGGGCCTCCTCCAGGTCCCGTCTGCCAAACAATGCCGGCTGGCGGGCCCACGGGGGAGGGCCTTCTCTGTGGGAGCCCCATCTCTCTGGAACCAACTCCCGCCAGAGATCCGGACTATCCCCACCCTACTGGCCTTCCGCAAGGCAGTAAAAACATGGCTCTTCCAGCAGGCGGGGTGAAGAGATGATTCCCCCAAGGATGAATGGTTTTTTTATATCGTAATATGATGTTTTTAAATGCCTTTTTAAATCTGTAGTTCTAATCTCTGCTGTAAGCCGCCCTGAGTCCCAAGGGATTGGGCGGCCTATAAGAACTCTTAATAAATAAATAAATAAATAAATAAAGGAAGGATTTATATTCCTTGCAGACAGCTGGTCATTTGCATCCTTTTAGAGAGCAATTGAGGCCACTTGGACGTTTGTTTGTGTCCTCAGGGGATCACAAAAAGAAAGAGGGGTCAAAGAGGCCATCTATGTCCAAATTGAACAGCCCTCTCTCAACAGAGGGGGAGGGATACGACATCATCTATCTCCAGTCTACAACACAGCAGTTCCAAGAAGGTTTTCACACCCATTTGCACCACTCAGGTGACCCTGAGGACAAAGACAGACCTCCAAGTGGCCTCAATGACCCTCTGAAAGGATGCAAATGACCAGCTGTCTCCAAGGAATATAAATACTTCCATTCCTCACCATCCAGTCAGAGCTGAGGAAGCTTCTTGGATGAGAAGCGAAACATTTTCAGTATGTTTCCATACTGAATGTTTCCAACATTTCCAGTAGTGGGCTGTGGCCCATATGTTGGGGACCCCTGTTGTAAAGGAGTTACTTTCTTTTTATAGGTGAGGAAATCAAATTTGTTATTACAGTTAAGTCTCTTTCCTTGCCCAATTTTGCCTTGCTGGAAGTGACTCGCCATTCCCATACCACTTTCTTCTCCCACCTCTTTGAAAACACTTTTACTATTTATTTTATTTATATCCCACTTTTGTTATTTATTTTTTTAAACAGCTCAAGGTGGCAAACATATCTAATATACCCTCCTCCTCCTATTTTCCCCACAAAAGCAACCCTGTGACATGAGTTGCGCAGAGACAGAGTAATTAGTCCAAAATCACCCAGTCAACGCTCAAACCTAAGATGGGACTACAACTCACAGTCTCCTGATGATTGGCCCAAAGTCACCCAGATTTATTCCATGGCTAATGAGGGACTAGAATTCACAATCTCTGAGTTTCTAACCTGATGTCTCAACCACTAGACCAAACTGGCTTTTTTAGGTTAGAAGAAAAAAGAATCTTTGCAAAAGGCAGGAAAACACTTTAATTGTTTTGGAATAGAAACAAAGGAAGTTATTATGAGTTAATGTCATGGGAGAGAAATCCGTTCCACAGTCTGCTGTACTGATCCCTAGATCTTAGATGCAAAATTGATATGCCTCTTTTTACATTATGTTGTTATATCTACATCCTCTACATGTGACTTACTTTGGCTATCTACATGCGGGGAAATTCACTGGTAAAAGCAATTATGTTTGGAAGAGTTAATAGTAAAAGGAAACCAGGCCGCCCAAGAACACGGTGGCTGGACACCATCAAAATTGATACCACCTAGAGCACAAAACAATTCAAAGAAGTGGTGCAAGATCGGAAGATGTGGAGAGACCTTGGCCCACAGAATTGCCAAGCCTCGGACATGACTGAATGGATAATGATGATGATGATCATCATCCACACCCTATTTCCAAATTGCAGGACCATATCCCGTCACTTTAGGGGAATTTGAGGGAAAAACAACTGAACTTGTGCTATTTCAAAACAGCCTTTCAAAAGCCATTTCACTTTAAATTCAAATAAAGGGATAACGCAGAAACAGGAAATTAGGAATACTAAGGAAGGGCATTTTTCACATCTGATATACAGCAGAGGAATTCAACATAACCAGGGAATGGACCCCTTCACACACATGGGAGCTGAGGCCAGGACACACAGCCTGGTCTTCAAGGCCTTTTGAATGGTCAGCAGAGTCAGGGCCATCCTAACTTGAGGAAAGGATGATGCCAAGAATAACTAAATCAGGGGTGTCCAACCTTGGCAACTTTAAAACTTGTGAATTTTAACTCCCAGAATTCCCTAGCCAGCCAGCTGAGGGATTCTAGGAGTTGAAGTCCACAGGTCTTAAAGTTGCCAAGGTTGGACACCTTTGATTAAATAATCCAATCATGACTAATGTTTGCTTAGGTAGAGGGAACAACCTCCCGAGGGGATTTCTCTGGGCTGCTGTCCCTGTACAGAAGTACACAAAATCCTCCACTTGCAACAGTTCATTTAGTGACCATTCAAAGTTACAGTGGCACTGAAAAAAGTGACTTATGACCGTTTTTCTACACTTAAGACTATTGCACTATCTCCATTCTCACGTGATCAAAATTCAGAAGCTTGGCAACGGATTCATATTTATGTTGATTGCAGTGTCCCGGGGTCATATGATCCCCTTTTGCAAACTTCTGGCAAGCGAAGTTCATGGAATAGCCAGATTCACTTAACAACAGTATTGCTAACTAAACACCTGCAGTGATTCCCTTAAGAACTGTGGCAAGAAAGGTCCTAAAATAAAACAAAACTTGCTTGACAAATGTCTTACTTAGCAACAGAAATGTTGGGCACCATTGTGGCGGTACGTCGAGGACTATCTATATTTTGAACTTCTATAGTTAATTAAGTTTTGGATCTGTTTTGCCAGAGTTTAGCTGTTTCGCACTCCCTTGGGGAGTATGTCCTATTCTTCCCACCATATAAACCATAATGCCCTGGACCCAGTGGTGGGTTCCAGTGGTGCGGGACGCCGCACCAGTAGGAGCCCGGTGATGATGTCATTTTTAGGTGCTTTTTTCGGCTTCTCCGCGTCCTGAGCTGTCGGAAAAAAGCCCTCCCTGTCACGATGTGAATATTGTCAGTTTGTGCATCTCTATATTTTCTAATGTTTCTTGTATTTATGGTCAAGCAGACGTATGATATATTCTATTATGCATGCCTGCATTCCTGAAGTCAACTCCTTCCTTCTCTTCCGCCATTTCTGCCAAAAGCAGAAGTGATTTATTCATTAGCCGATAAGATGTAGCTTACTAAGGATTCTTTTTATCATTTTCTACTGAAATAAATATTTTGTTAATTAGATTTGAATCTCAGTTTTATTTTCTAAATGAGAATGACTTCAAAAGGAGCAAAGATCCATCGACCTGCACGGAGGATTGATTCCTCCCCGTTAACACTCCCACCCGCCCTTGTTTCAATACGGACCTTTATTCTTCCTCCGAAGCACAGCTGAGAAGCTCCTCAGCTGCGTTTCGGCTTGTAATGTCGTCCTAAGCAAGCCTGGAAGTGAAATTGCCCAATGGAACACGAGTTCACTTCTGCGCATGCTTGCAATGCGCACCGGTAGCGAAAATAACCGGAACCCTCCGCTGCCCGGACCTAACAGAATACGGACAGAGTTAGGCTTACTCTAAAAACAGCTGGAGAGGCACTTACTCTGCAGAAGGTGGAAGTTCTCTGGCTTTTCCGTAGTGAGGGCTACCACCACAGTTACCATCGAGTCGTAGTCACCTGTCTTCCTGTATGCGACGAGTGCTGACCTGAAGGTATTATAGCCGGTTTTGTCCAGAGACCTCTTGAGTTCATTTACATAGGCCGACAGATAGGTCTCTCTCTCGTCCTCCTTTGTGGTACTGAATGAACCTCTGGCACTGCTTTCTCCTAAGACAGAACACACAACACGGTGGGGAAATACAAATTACTCAGGCTGATTGGGGTCTGCATGTTCTGTGGCTACTTCTCAGAAATACAGGTGGGTCCTCGATTTACAACAGTTCTGTTGTGCCTTGGCCGAGTCCGGTGCCGAGGATGGAGGATCCGGAGGACGAGGAGCCGCTCATGGTGCAGCAGTACCAGCCCATGTGCCTGGCACCGGAGACGGCTGGTGATGAGGACTCGGTGCCAGAGCAGGACGATCCCCCAGGACCTTCTGCACCTGCGCAGCAGAGTGAATCATCAGGAGATGAAGAACCCCTGCTGGATGCCAGAGCTCGCAGAGCAGCCAGAAGACAGGACTGGCTGAGTAAGCATAGGTCTACTTGGAGGTAGCACTGAGGGCTAATTGGGCCACGCCCTTCAGTGCCTATATTAGGCCGGCGCAATCAGCACTCAATGCTGAGAACAACGGGTCAAATGATCTACAGCACATCCATAGTCTTGTTTGCCTCTGCATTTGTTCGGAAATCTTGTATTCGGAGACAGCAGCTTCTGAAAGGCTTATTCCGGGAAGCCAGCCAACTTGTCAGATAAGAGGAGAATTACTGAATATTGTTTTGAACATTTGACCATTTGATATTTAACCCTCAAGGAACCAAAAGAACATTATTCCCCGAGACTTTACTATTGTGTTGTTTATGGACTTTTAAAACCCCTGAGCTTTTGCTAAGAAACCTTATTAGTAAAAGGACCCTTTTTGTTTGAATCACAAACGGTTGTGTGTGTGTGTGTTTCTGGGGGTTGCGGTGCTGGGTCACAACAAGTTCATTGAGTGAAGTTTACAGCGGCACTGGAAAAAAGTGACTTATGGCCATTTTTCACACTTACGACCATTGCAGCACCCCCATGGCCACGTGATCAAAATTCAACTGACTCATATTTATGACGGTTGCAGTATCCAGGGGTACTGTGATCCCCTTTTGCGACCTTCTGACAAGCAAAGTCAAGGGGGAAGCCAGACTCATTTCATAACCGTGTTACTAACTTAACAGCTGCAGTGGTTCGTGTAACCACTGTGGCAAGAAAAGTCGTAAAACGGGTCAAAACTCAGTTAACAATTGTCTCAGTTAGCAATGGAAATTTTGGGCTCAATTGTGGTCATAAATCGAGGACTACCTATAATTGAACTCTGAATACAGGTAGTCTTTGACTTACAACCTTTTGTTCAGTTGATCGTTCGAAGTTACAACGGAACTGAAAGAGTGACTTATGACTATTTTTCACACTTACAACCTTTGCAGCATCCCCAGGGTCAGGTCATCAAAATTAAGATGCTTAGCAACTGGTATGCATTTATGATGGTAGGAATGATCCGGGGTTACGTGATTCCCTTTTGCGACCTTCTGACAAGCAAGGTTCACTTCACAATTGTGTTACTAGCTTAACTGCAGTGATTCCCCTTAACTGTGGCCAGAAAGGTCATAAAATAGGGCAAACCTCACTTGACAACTGTCTTGCTTAGCAACTTGGGCTCAATTGTGCTTGTTAGCTGAGAACCACCTGTAAAGCGTTCTTGATGTTGTATGGCTGGTAAGGGAGTGTTGATACTTGTGAACTTTGGTGTGAGAAAAGACTTCTAAGGATGTTACCGATAAATTAAAAACAAATGAACAAATGGATCCTCAAACAAAGCAAAGTTCTGTGTTCTTGCTGGAGGTACAAATGACCAGACTAAAATTATCACATCAAATTATTACTCTGGACAGAGGTCTCTGGAGAAGGCTCCGATGCTGAGCACGGTGGAAGCCAAGAAGAAAAGGAGAATTGGCCAGAAGGTGGACATGATTACAGCACTGATGGATGCACTGTTAGAGACCTGAAGAGCCAGGATGGGGACATATCATCCCGGAGAAGGTCTATCTGCTAAGAGATGGCACCAACTTGGCGGCACATAATCAATTAATCATGATTCCAGGTGTGGTCTTCGATAACTTTAACCCAGGGGTCAACAAACCTAGCAACTTTAAGGCTTGTGGACTTCAACTCCCAGAATTCCCCAGCCAGCAGAGTTACGTTTGGAGACCCCTGATATACTTGGGTTAAAGTAAATGAAAACCACACCTGGAATTCCACTAGTAATCCATGCAGTTGGTAGAGCAGAGATGTTACAGGAGGAAAGTAAGGAATGCCTATCATTGCATGGCTGCATTCTAGACCAGTTTAGCCTGCTGATGGTCTTCAAGGATAGCCCCATATAGAGCATGATACAGTAATCCAAGCTGATCCTGGACCTTTTGATTTCTAAACTAGACTATTACCTTACAGCAGTTCTCCCTGGTGTAATGGTAAACTCTCCATGATCCATGATTGCCTCCAGAATTGTAAATGCTCCAACACTGGAAGTTTTTAAGAAGAGATTGGATAACCATTTGTCGGAAATGAAATAAGGCAGTGATGGCGAACCTATGGCACGCGTGCCACAGGTGGCACGCGGAGCCATATCTGCCGGCACGCGAGCCATTGCCCTAGCTTAGCTCCAACGTGCATGTGCACACTGGCCAGCTGATTTTCGGCTCACGCGGAGGCTCTGGGAGGGCGTTTCCAGGGGTGGTGGGAGAGGGCCTTTTTGCCCTCCCCAGGCTCCAGGGAAGCCTACTAGGCCCACCAGTAGGGAAATGGGCCATTTCTGGCCTCCAGAGGGCTTCTGGGGGGCGGGGAGGCCGTTTTCGCCCTCCCCAGGCATTGAATTATGGGTGTGGGCACTTGCGCGTGTGCGATAGCACGCGCACACCCGCTTTCGGCACCCGAGGAAAAAAAGGTTTGCCATCACTGGTATAAGGTTTCCTGCTTAAGCAGGGGGTTGGACTAGAAAACCTCCAAGGTCCCTTCCAACTCTGTTATTCTAATCTATTCTATCTGCTTTGATTCGCTATTAAATATCCGAAAAGCACATATTCTATCTCGGTGACTTTAGGCCAATCCACGAGGAGACAGTGACTTCTAGTCCCAGTTTAGGCATGAAAGCTGTCTGGTGACTTTGGGCTAGTCACTCTCTCTCAACCCAACCCACCTCACAGGGTTGTTGTTTAGGAAAATAGGAGGAGGAAAGGTATAATTCCTGTTTTGCTGCCTTGACTTACTTATAAAGTAGTAAAGGTGGAATAAAAATCTAATAAATAAATATTCTTGCTATGCGGTATGTCAAACCCAATGGAATTAGGCAAGATTGAGGAAACAAGAACTTTACAGATTTCAGAAATGAGCGAAATGTTGAAATTAATGTTATTTCTTTTGAGTTTCCCTTCTTTATTCCTGACATTTAGTCTACTTGGAAAACCCAGACTTGCATCACTTAACATCCTCTTCAACAGCTTTATTGTTGTTTTCTCCAGGTTGCTGCACATCCTCAGGAACATTTTTCAAAGGACAAACCAGGATATAAAGGGGATGAATTTCTCCATTGTTAAAGCATGTGCAATGCTTACTGAGAAACAGACTCGCCCTCTTACACTAGTAAACCAGAAGGGAGAACAATGATTATTGCTCCGAGCTACGCATGCCATGTTTGTCAATCTAAATTCAAAGTAACTGAAACATTTCCTTTCCACCTAAAAGATTTATAATTCTTTTTTTTTTTTGAAGTCCCAACTGGATGACTAATGTGCAGCAGAACATTACAAGATTCCTTCCCTGGGGCATAAGTCTTCAAAAGAGGATTTAAGAATTTCCCTCTTTCTCCCAATTTAAAACAGCATTTGGTTTCATCCCAGTGTGAGTACGTGATTGAATTCAGTTTTAATGATGAACTGGAAACGAAAAGTTCCCCACAGATATTATCAGGAACTTTATTTAAAGCATACCTTTCACATTTAAATCAGCTGTCAGGTGGGATCCGCCTTTGTTTAAATGCTGCACGGAATTAAGCTGTTTAGTAGAATCTTCCAAAAAAGTAATTTTCTTTTCATAGTCCTGTCCTAAAATCAAAGAAAGTGAGATAGAGATATTGCCTTTATTAGCACAGTGGTCCCCAACCTCTTATATAAGAGCCGAGGTGGCGCAGCGGTTAGAGGCAGTACTGCAGGCCACTTTAGCTGACTGTGATCCGCAGGTCAGCGGTTCAAATCTCACCGGCTCAAGGTTGACTCAGCCTTCCATCCTTCCGAGGTGGGTAAAATGAGGACCCAGATTGTTGGGGGCAATATAAATATAAATTGCTTACTGGTGTAAACTGCTTAGAGAATGCTTGCACTGTGAGGTGGTATATAAATCTCACAAATAAATAAATCTCACAAATAAACCTTTCCAGCTTGTAGGGGAGGCGCACATGCACCATTCCCATTTGTGCGAGTGGCGGGCACAGACGCCTTTCACTTGTGCAAATGGAGCTTCGCATGTGAGCAGAGGGTGCTTGTGCTTATGCATGAAGCTCCACTCCGTTGCCCATCTCTCCCACGGCCTGGTTTTGAACAGGCCGAAGCCCGGTAGTGGGACACAGCCCGGGAATTGAGGATCCCTGGATTAGCAGCAAAAACAACAAACGTATCAGAACACCAAGTGTGATAAAATCCTCCCAAGAAATAATTCTATTAGCTGGCGGTAGCAAGGCCATATTCCCCTGACAAGATGAGCAATAGATACTTTTTAAAGTATATATATATAGGCTATTTATTATCATAAATAATAGTACAGGTAGTCCTAGCTACGTTACAAAGGCCCTGCCTGTTCTGCTCGAGGCGGTAGCAGGGCTGGCGATTGAGTTCCCCAGGCTGATGGTGCTGGGGGACTTTAATCTGCCATCGCCCGGTGAAACCTCGGAGGCAGTCCAGGAGTTCATGGCTTCCATGACAACCATGAACCTGACCCAAGTAGTTCAGGGTCCGACTCATGAGGGGGGCCACACGCTTGACCTTGTGTTTCTCTCGGGGCAGTGGAGAGATGATCTGAGGCTGAGGGGTTTAGTCACAGTACCCTTGTCGTGGTCAGATCATTTCCTTCTGAGGTTGGATTTCATGGCACCACTCCTCCACCGCAAGGAGGCGGGGCCGATTAAGTGGTTCCGCCCCAGGCGCCTAATGGAATCTGAAGGATTTCAGAGGGAACTTGGGGAAATACCTGACTCCCTGGTACACGATTCATCTGAGGCCCTAGTGGCTGCTTGGAATCAGGCAGCAACGGGGGCCTTAGATCGGATTGCGCCTTTGCGGCCTCTCCGTGGCAGCGGATCCCGGCGGGCCCCTTGGTTTACTGAGGAGCTCCGGGAGATGAAGCGCCAAAAGAGACGCCTAGAGCGACGATGGAGAACCAGTAAAGCTGAGTCTGACCGGACACTTTTAAGAACTTACATTAAGTCTTACTTAGTGGCGATAAAGGCGGCAAAATGCGCGTATTTTTCCGCTCTTATTGCGTCCGCCGACTCCCGCCCAGCCGCCCTGTTTAGGGTGACTCGCTCCCTCCTAGCCAAGGAGGGAGTTGAAGATCCCTTGCAGGGCAGAGCTGAGGAATTTTCTCAGTTTCTGGCGGATAAAGTCGTTCAGATTCGGACAGACCTGGACTCCATTTGGACAGGGCAAGCCGAGATGACAGGGGTGAGTCTTAGTCCTGTTATTTGGGACGAGTTTGAACCGGTCACTCCTGAGGATGTGGACAAGGCCATAGGAGCGATGAGCGCCTCCACCTGTTTATTGGACCCGTGCCCCTCCTGGCTGGTTTCTGCCAGCAGGGAGGTGACACGCGGCTGGCTCCAGGCGGTTGTGATCGCTTCTTTGAGAGAGGGATCCATCCCACAGCCTTTAAAAGCTGCGGTGGTGAGGCCCCTCCTCAAGAAGCCTTCCCTGGACCCAGCGGATTTAAAGAACTTCCGTCCAGTCTCCAACTTACCCTTTTTGGGTAAAGTTGTTGAGAAGGTGGTGTCGCTCCAACTCCTGCGGCTATTGGAGGATACTGATTATCTGGATCCCTTTCAATCGGGTTTCAGGCGCGGCTACAGTACGGAGACTGCTTTGGTCGCGCTGATGGATGATCTCTGGCGAGCCCGGGATGGGGGTCACTCCTCCATCCTGGTGCTACTTGACCTCTCAGCGGCTTTCGATACCATTGACCATGGTATCCTTCTGCGTCGTCTTGGGGAGATGGGAGTGGGAGGCACTGTTTTACGGTGGTTCTCCTCCTACCTCTCTGACAGGACGCAGTCGGTGTTGACAGGAGGACAGAGGTCGGCCCCTAGGCCCCTGGTTTGCGGGGTGCCACAGGGCTCGGTCCTCTCGCCCATCCTGTTTAACATTTACATGAAACCGCTGGGTGAGATCATCCGACGACATGGGGTGAGGTATCAGCAGTATGCTGACGATACCCAGTTGTACATCTCCACCCCGTGTCAGTTCAGTGAAGCAGTTGATGTAATGTGCCGCTGCCTGGACGATGTGAGGGTCTGGATGGGAGTGAACAGACTCAGGCTCAACCCAGACAAGACTGAGTGGCTCTGGATATTGCCTCCCAAGGACTATGTCGACTGTCCCTCCTTGGTTCTCGGGGGAGAAAAATTGACTCCCTCAGAACAGGTTCGCAATTTGGGTGTCCTCCTAGACCCACAGCTAAAATTGGAGCAACATCTTTCAGCTGTGGCTAGGGGGACCTTTGCACAAATCCGTCTTGTGCACCAATTGCGACCTTACTTGGAGAGGGAGGCCTTGCTCACAGTCACTCATGCCCTTGTCACCTCACGGCTAGACTACTGTAACGCGCTCTACATGGGGCTACCCTTGAAGAGCATCCGGAGACTCCAACTGGTACAGAATGCAGCTGCGCGAGCGGTAGTGGGTGTGCCGAGATACACCCACGTAACACCTCTCCTTCGCCAGCTGCATTGGCTACCAATTAGTCTCCGGTCGCAATTCAAGGTGTTGGTCGTTACCTTTAAAGCCCTACATGGCTCAGGGCCAGGTTACCTGCGGGACCGCATCCTACCACATACCTCCCTAAGACCGGTTAGGTCCCACAGAGAGGGCCTTCTCCGGGTCCCGTCGGCTAAACAATGTCGATTGGCGGGGCCACGGGGGAGGGCCTTCTCTGTGGGAGCCCCGTCCCTCTGGAACCAACTTCCACCAGAGATCCGGACCATCCCCACCCTGCTGGCCTTCCGTAAAGCCTTAAAAACATGGCTCTTCCGGCAGATGGGGTGAATAGGACAACTAGATTCCCCCTGAATGTTGCTCTCACAATGTTTTTTTTAATTATATTTATAATGTATATTATGACTATTGTTTTTAAAATTGTACGCTTCTTATTTATGTTGTACGCCGCCCTGAGTCCCACGGGATTGGGCGGCCTATAAGAGCGTTTAATAAATAAATAAATAAATAGTCCTCAACTTACAGCCACAATTGAGCCCAAAATTTCTGTTGCTAAGTAAGACAGTTATTAAATGAGTTTTGCCCCATTCTACGAGCTTTCCTGCCACAGTTGTTAAGTGAATTACTGCAGTTGTTAAGTTAGTAACACAGTTGTTAAGTGAATCTGGCTTCCCTATTGACTTCGCTTGTCAGAAGGTCACAAAAGGGGATCACATGACTCTGGGACACTGCAACCGTCATAAATACGAGCCAGTTGCCAAGCGTCTGAATTTTGATCACGTGACCCGTGTCACTTTTTAACAGGGCCATTGTAACTTCAGCCAGTGACTAAACAAATGGTTGTAAATTGAGGACTACCTGCATAGACAAGTAAAAAATTGAAAATGTTCAACTTCAAGCATTAAAGTTATAGCATTAACAAAAAAACATTTATTGATAGCAGCTGACAGTAGGTGGGAGGGGAAGTTCCTGGGAAGATTCAGGAGAACTTAAATCCAGGGACTTTATCAGTTACTGATGAAGAAAACGGGCAAAGAAGCCTAAACATTTTTTCCTTGTTAAGGTGAATTTCCTTTTTTTGAGAGAGCTTGAAAGGAAAGCCTCCACAAAAACAAAACAGGCTGCAAGAGGATGTTCTGTTCTGGCGAGGGCATTGTTATTTTTCCTGGGAAAGGGATGGCTTCTACGAAAAACACATTTCAATGCCGGTGGAGATGCCAGCTGCTTAAAGACGGCCTCACCTGCATTTTCAGCCGATAACAATCTATCTTCTTGCAGAAGGCTGTGCTCGGGTTTGTATCCACAACCGACGCCGGTCAGGGAACGGCAAGCTTCGTCAAACTGCTTTTTGTGCTGAGGCCGAATAAATTGGTAAAACTCTGGCAAATAATTTAAAAAAAAAAAGAAGGAGGAAAGATGATGATAGCAGTTAACAGGGTCAAATGCTGGCCTGTTTCTCCCCAATTCCAGTGTATATTTTAGTATGTGCAAATCCAGCAATGTGGTGCAACAAACTTGGTTAATGATTCAGTGTATATCACATCTGCCACAACATACTTGTATCCTTACGATTTACATTGATTGTTCCCTGACTGCTTACTTGAACCCTATGACAACCATTCTTGACAAATGTATCTTTTCTTTTATGTACACTGAGAGCATATGCACCAAAGACAAATTCCTTGTGTGTCCAATCACACTTGGCCAATAAAGAATTCTATTCTATTCTATTCTATTCTATTCTATTCTATTCTATTCTATTCTATTCTATTCTATTCTATTCTATTCTATTCTATTCTATTCTATTCTATACACCTCTAAATAGAAACAACCCTTGGCTCCATTTGTTAAGAAAGGTATAGTTTATTAGAGATCAAGTGTATTGCAGTATTGCAAAGCCAGAACTGAGAATTACGCCCCAAGGCCATAAGTTCTACTTTCCCCTCCCTTAACTGTCTCTCATTGCTCAACCCGATGTAACCAATCAGGTTCAGGCAAGGTGCTTTCCTAACCGGTCAGTCCAAGTGCAGTTTGGTATGCAGCTCCCTCTTCCTTCCAACTGGGTGACCTTGAGGCAGTGTCTAGAGAAAGCACAGCACTTACTTTTGTTTCCCCAAGCATTCCCCCCCCCCTTCATGGCACTCTGTCACTGCATAGCAGCAAAGCATAAGTGAGCACAAGGTGGCAGCTGACAGTGTAGGAGTGGGCTATCTGCAAGTGGATTCCCCCCCCCCTTTCCACTTCTACATCTTAAGACTGTGCTGCCAAAATGGGCAAAACGATGATTTTCAACAGTACTGGAGGTATCTTCAGGCTCTGCAAAGAGAATTTAAATCACCAAGAAAGCCAGTTTGGTGTGGTAGTGAAGGTGCTGACTTAGAAACTAGGAGACGGTGAGTTCTAGTCCTGTGTAGGCATGAAAGCTGGCTGGGTGACTCTGAGCCAATCAACAGGAGATGGTGAGTTCTAATCCTATCGTAAGCAAGAAATACAGCTGGGAATCTTTGAGCCAGTCACTCTCAAAGGGTGACTGTGGGAAGAGTAGTAGATAAGTTCTTTATCTTGGGATATATCTTAAGTGTTTATATCTGTGAGTGTGTTATTATACAGTATTTTGATATTTCTTAATATATTAATTAATATTATATACCGTATTTTTGGAGTATAAGACGCACCTTTTTCCTCCCTAAAAGTGGCTGACAATTTAGGTGCGTCTTATACTTCGAATGTAGCTTTTTTCCCAGCCCTAACTAGGTGCTAACAGATCTTCCCAGCTCTTACCTTGCAGGCTTTTTCATTGTTACTCTCTCCGAAGAATGTTTCTGCAGCCCTAAGTCTTTGCAGAATTTTTTTTCATTGCTCTACTTGTTCCAAAGAAGTTGTTTTCTAGCCCTAACCAGGTGCTAACAATCTTCCCAGCTCTTACTGGCTTGCAGGTTCTTTCATTGTTATTCTCTCAGAAGAAGGTTTTTTAAAGTCCTAACCAGGGGATAAAATAATGTGCTGAAGCTGACCAGACTAAGGATGCTAGCCAGATGAATACCTGGTAGGCAAATTGTTTTCCCCTATTTTCCTCCCCAAAAACTAAGGTGCGTCTTATACTCCAAAAAATACGGTAAATAAAACATAAGAAATAACAAAAGCATGCAAAGCCAGCATTGAGAAGAAAGCAACAGATGGCAAATGCCACTGCTACAAAGAAGCTGAAGAAACTGGATTCCCTAGTTCCTTTTTCCCTAAATTGAAGCTATATTGTTCTCGGACTTTAGTATTCAGACAGACAAGCCCCTGCCACATAACATGCCTGTCTTAACAACTGTCGATAAGAAAGATTTAAAAAGTCTGGGATAGTGGACGTAGCGGTACCTGAAGGCAGCAAAAGAGAAGAAAAAGAACTGGAGACAATCACAAAATACAAAGACCTGCGAACAGAAGTAAAATGACTGTGGCAAAAGAAAGCAAAGCTAATACCAACAGTCATAGGCACTTTTGGGTGCAATCCCAAAACATCTGGAACACCACTGGAACACCATCAGCATTGAGAAAATCCCCATCAGTCAATTGCAAAAGGCAGCTTTACTTGGAACAGCTGAAATCCTGCAACAATACCTCTAACACCATCATGCAGCCACAGCTGCCTATCCCAGGTCCTTGGGAAGGACTTGATAGGCATGTATAAAAATGCCAAATGTAGTTCAAACATCTGGCTGACTGTGCAATCAACCATAAGAATAAAAAAAAATTGTGCGTTAGCCACAGTGGTTACTGTACATGTTACAGTACATGCCTCCGCTGTTATGAATCATAATCCCTAAAACTGTACATAAAAGATGCAAATGCAATCAGCAGAAGGAAGCCTTTTGAACTGTATTTAAAAAATATCAACAAAGTGTTAATCAAAGTATTAACAAAAGGAATGCAAGTCCCATTTAATCCCTCGTTGGTATTCATACATACTATTGGTACAAGAGAAACCTGGACACTTCAAATACCTCGCATTAGGACGTGGGTGTTTTGATCTTCCAAGAAAAGTCCACTCAACTGAAATAACATAGCATTGAAATCGTGTTTTCTTTTGTACTGGCGGAGGGCTTCTGAAAATACACCAAAATTTAGCTGGCTCAGAGATTTCCTCACTGCTTCAATAAAAGCGATGGCTCTGGCCGTCTTGGGCTCCGAAGAATCGGGTACCTCGTTTGTTTGCTGTAAAGTTAAAAAAAAAAAAGATTATTTTCTCTGTCTCTCTCTCTCTCCATATGCCCAGATGTTTTAGCCATCTTAATTTCAACTATCTTTTTTCCCTTCCTTTTAGATATCTTTACTGTCTAAATCCCCTCCAAATATTTCCCAGAATGAATTTCAGGGCCTCAATAGCTACTGTACTTATTCTGTTTTGTTTTTCCCCTCTCTTTTATTTGTCTCCCACAATTATTATGTTTACAAATAACTCAAAACAGTGAACATACGAAATATACCTTCCTCCTTCTATTTTCCTCACAACAGCCCAGTGAGGTGGGTTGAGCTGAGAGAGATTCGCCCAAAGTGACCCAGCTGGATATCATGCTTTCAAGACGGGACTAGAACTCATGCTCTGCCGGTGATTAGTTCAAAGTGACCCAGCTGGCTTTCATGCCTAAGCAGAACTAGAACTCCCAGTCTCCTGCTGATTGTCCCAAAGACCCAGCTTTCTTGCCTAAAGTGAGACCAGAACTCATGGTCTCCCACTTTCTAACCTGGTGCATTAGCCAATAGATCAAACTGGCCCTTAATTTATGTCTTATGCCCTAGTAAATATTTTAAATGTTATCCTTAGTTCTAATCTTCTCGCAGGCATCTGTGTTCTGGGAATAATGGCCTAGTTAAGACTTGAAAAAGCAAAAAAAATGAGACATGTTTTGAGCTCTTTCTCTTTGATGAGACATTTTAATGACTCTACTTGAGGTTGCTTTTTCCTTAAGGCCCCAAATAGTTCTTTGTAGATGCAAACAGCCAAGGTTATTAGGAAACGCTATACTGAAGTAAATATAATTAGTTCAAGTAGACGAGAGAAACTCTTGATCCTTCAGTTCAAGCTTGTCTAATCATGCCAGCTATGATTCTCCTGAAATTCATCAAGAAAAAGTCTCTCACACCCATCAGTTTTTGCCTGGTCTGGTTTCTTTTTACTTTTCTAATGGGCAGTCCAGAAACAATACATGTACAGGTAGTCCTCGACTTACGACCATAATGGAGCCCAAAATTGATGCTGCTAAGCAAGAAAGTTAAGTGAATCACTGCAGTTGTTATATTAGCAACACAGTGGTTAAATGAATCTGGTTACCCCATTGAGTATGCTTGTCAGAAGGTCGCAAAAGGAGATCACATGACCTTGGGGTACTGCCAGTTGCCAAGAACCCAAATTTTGATCACATGACCATTTTGATCACATGACCAAAGGGTCGTGTGAAAAATGGTCATGTCACTTTTTTCAGTGCCGTTGTAACTTCAAATGGTCACTAAATAAGTGGTTGTTAAGTCAAACGTGCTCAGCCTTTACTTGTCAGGTCGCAAAGGGAGATCACATGACCATGGGACACTGTCATAAATATGAGCATCTGAATTTTTGGTCACATGACCATGGGAACATTGCAACGGTCATAAGTGTGAAAAACGGTCCTAAGTCACTTTTCTCAATGCCGTTGTAACTTTGAACAATCACTAAATGAACCGTTGTAAGTTGAGGACCACCTGTAATGAACAAGCTCTTATAGAGAGAGGGGACCCTATAAAGCAAGGGTGTCCAACCTTGGCAACTCTAAGACCTATGGACTTCAACTCCCAGAATTCCCCAGCCAATTCTGGGAGTTGAATATAGCACTATAGCACTTTACTTATATACCGCTTCATAGTGCTTTACAGCACTCTCTAAGCGGTTTACAGAGTTCAGCATATTGCCCCCAACAATCTGGGTCCTCATTTTACCGACCTCGGAAGGATGGAAGGCTGAGTCAACCTTGAGCCTGGTGAGATTTGAACAGCTGAACTGCTGAACTAGCAATCAGCTGAAGGTCGCAATGCTGCTTTTAACCACTGCGCTATCTCAGCTCCTAAAGTCCACAGGTCCTAAAGTGGCCAAGGTTGGACACCCCTGCTATAAAGATGATTAAAGGCTGTAGGACAAGGGGCCTCAAACTACAGCCCGGGGGCCGCATGTGGCCCGCCGAAGCCATTAATCCGGCCCGTGCAGGACCACGAGGCTGCCCTGCCCACATCACCCTGCCCACCCTTCAGCCGACAGTAGGACTTACCTTCGCAAGCCCCACAGGCTGAAACTGAAAGGTAAGGCCAACAATTTAGGCCTTCAGAGACATGCTGGAGGCAGAGGAGGTGAAAAAGAGGGTGCACAGATGCCCCAGGAGGCCAAAAAACGGCGGAAAATGGCCTGTTTTTCACCTCCCCTGCCTCCAAAAGATAGATATAGACAGAGAGAGAGAGAGACAGAGGGAGAGAGGGAGAGGCAGAAAGAGAGAGACAGAGAGAGAAGAGAGAGATTTCTCAAGCTCCTTGGGGCTGAGAAGAATTGCTGCAAAACTCAGTTTTCCAAAATGGACCACTAGACTCTTAAACAACTGAAAAAATGATCTAGTAAAAAGAAAAGTCAACCAAAAGAGCAACATGCAAACAAAAGCAAATAAAACACCGCCAGGAGCAAAACAAATTAAAGTTTAATTTATGTGCATTGTTTAATGGACTGTTTAATTGGCCACGCCCACCTAGTCACATGACCTAGCCACGCCCACCCAGCCGGTCTGGCCCCCCAACAGTCTGAGGGACCGTGAATTGGCCCCCTGTTTAAAAAGTTTTCCTGCTGTAGGAGGAAAACACCTTTCCTCCACAATAGGTCAAGAGCAGAGGTGGGATCCTGCCAGTGCAATTAATAGCTGTTGTTCGGCGCAGAGCCGAAGACGCTGCTGCCGTTTGCGGAGCTGGAGCCTTCCCCGGGCGCTTTCCCCGCCCGCATGGATGCCGCCAATTGCGTTCTTTTGCCCTCTGCGCATGCGCAAAGCGTTCCGCATGCGCAGAGGGTAAAAGAACGCAATTGGCGGCATCCATGCGGGCGGGGAAAGCGCCCGGGGAAGGCTCCAGCTCCGCGAACGGCAGCAGCGTCTTCGGCTCTGCGCCGAACAACAGCTATTAACCGCACCGGTAATCAGAGGCAGGAACCCACCTCTGGTCAAGAGGTTGTGTGAATGGGGCTCATCTGGTTATTGGAAATTCATCCTTTTACAGCCGATGCCAATGCCACATACCATGCCGCTGACTATCTTGATTTTCTTCCTGCCGCTGCCTTTCTGCTGGTCCATCAGTTTTTTTTCATACTGAAGGGACAGAGTTGACAAACGCTTTGCCTATAAAAGGAACAAGGTTAACAGCAAGCTCTTCTTTTGCTCCGGGGGGAGGGGGGGATTTGTGGTAGTAAAGGTAGCCACTCTTTCTAATATAATTTCAGGTGACCACAAAAACTGACCTGTCACTAAATCCCACAATAAGTGAAGAAATCATTCAATTGGTGGGAAGATCCTTGAAGTGAAGAATGGAGCATTTACAGCTGATATTTTATTCATTCATTCATTCATTCATTCATTCATTCATTCATTCATTCATTCATTCATTCATTCATTCATTCTTTATACAAGCAGTCCTCCACTTACAATCACAATTCAGCCCAAGATTTCTGTTGCCAAAGATAGTTGTGAAGTGAATTTTATCGCATATTACGACATTCCTTGTCACACTGGTTAAGTGAATCACTGCAGTTGTTAATAACATGGTTGTTAAGTGTATCTGGCTTCCCTATTGACTTTGCTTGTCGGTGCCAAGTGTCTGAATTTTGATCACGCGACCATGGGAATGTTGCAACTGTCTTAAGTGTGAAAAATGGTCATGTCACTTTTTTAGTGCTGTTGTGTCGTCAAACAGTCACTAAACAGACTGTTGCAAGTCGAGGACTATTTATTTGCCACTCATCTTGTTCCAGAGTGACTCTGGGAGGCTTACCGCAGAGTGTTTATCGTGTTTTATTCTTACTATATTCATGCTGTTGAATTTTTTTATTCTTTTTAACATTGTAAGCCACCCAGAGTCACCTTGTGATTGAGATGGGTGGAAAATAAATGTAATAAAAAAAAAATAAAGCCTAAGTAGTGGAGATTATTTAAGATAGAAACTCATGATTTGAGCAAGTGGGATTTCCCTCATGAGAGATACATGCTGACACTTGAGGGCCAAAGAACAAGTCAAATCACTTTAAAAAAATAACCAAAACATTTGAGTGAGTACAGAAATTACTAGAAAGAAATCCAGCTCGGGGGTGGGTGGGGGGAAAGCAGAGAGAGAGACAAAAAATACGTTAGCAGAACGTGAAACAGAGAATTAAACATTTCTCACCTAAGCTGTACAATTAGCAGCCGAGCCAAGAAGAGGTATTTGGGTGTTGTTGTTTTTTAACCTCTTCTACAAATGTTTTAATCCTTAATCAATTTGTGAATTAGAGTTTTGTATAATAAGTTCAAGGGAAAGTAACTCGCTCCTTTTAAACTCTAACATTAAATCCCAATATTGCCTAGGGGTTCAGGATGCTCTTACACATTTAGAAAGCTATTGCTGATGCTAAAATACAGGTAGTCCTCGACTCACAACAGTTCACTTAGTGACCGTTCGAAGTTACAACGGCACTGAAAAAAGTGACTTATGATGACATTTTTCACACTAAAGACCACTGCAGCATCCCCCTGGCTGCATGATTTATATTCCGATGCTTGACAACTGACTCACATTTATGACGGTTGCATGTCCCAGGGTCATGTAATCACCTTTTGCGACCTTTTAACAAGCAATGTCAATGGGAAAGCCAGATTCACTTAAGAACCGTGTTACTAACTTAACAACTGCAGTGATTCACTTAACAACTGTAGCGAGAAAGGTCATAAAATGGGAAAAAATTCTCTTAACTGTATCAGTTAGCAACAGAAAATTTGGGCTCAATTATGGTCATAAGTCAAGGACAACCTGTATAGATTTTTTAAAATGTATTTTATTTACAGTATTTATTTAATGCAGCTTTTAGGTCTTTCCAAACTACAAACATCCCAAGGCAGTTTATAGTGAAATAAATATTCTACCATGCCTCATCCATCAATTTCAATAGTTTTAAAGGAGAGAAAGGCCGATGATGTCTGCCTTCCTTATTAGGTCAACTTCAGACACCCAAATAAGCTCATGAAAGCAGTGCTAGCTGGGAATTGCAGAAATTTAAGAACAACGTATCTGTAGAGAACTGTTTGTTTATAAAACTTAAGAGTTACTGGGAAGATTGCAATATTTCCGGGTATTACTTTTTTTTGGCACTGAAAGCACGGGAGTTCAAGTAGATGTCAGAAGTGGACAGATGACTAGACAAAATATTTCTTTTAATTTCTCCACTACGCAGCAAGTGATGTTCCCAAATAACAGACAGAGCCAATCTTGAAAATCAGCAGGGCAGACTTAGAAATTAATAATTAAGTTAACAATTTAGTTAATCCAGATCTCTATCATTCATCCATCCATCCATCCATCCATCCATCCATCCAGTGTGTCGGTCTGTCTGTCTCATTCTATCTATCTATCTATCTATCTATCTATCTATCTATCTATCTATCTATCTATCTATCTATCTATCTATCTATCTATCTACCATCTATCTACAGTGTATCTATCTATTTACAGTATCTATCAATCTACAGTATCTACTGTATCTTATCTATCTATCTATCTATCTATCTATCTATCTATCTATCTATCTATCTATCTATCTATCTATGATCTATCTGTCTATCTATGATCTATCTAATCATCTCTATCAATCATCTATCTATCTATCTATCTATCTATCTATCTATCTATCTATCTATCTATCTATCTATCTATCTATCTATCTATCTATCTATCCATCTATCTATCTATCTTCTATCTACCTACTATCATCTGTCTGTCTGTCTGTCTAACTAATTTAAAATTACTATCTAACTACCTATCACCTATCTCTGTGTGTCTGTTTGTCTGCCTGCCTATTTTTTAAAAGCCATATCTACCTATCACCTACCTATCTAGCCATCTCTATATATCTGTCTGTCTGTCTATCAAAGGTACCCTAGGCATCTTCCGAAAGAGCTTTTAAAGCCTGAATATCGTTGTGAGAGAAGTAATGGAAAATAAAGGCAGGAGAAAGCTTATGTTTACTTCGCTGCCAAAGAAATTCTATAATAAAAGGGACCTAAATGAGCTCCGTCAGTCCAGTCCATGTGCATACCGATTCCTCTCCCGGCAAGCATTTCTCCTCGTCTGTTTCATTACAGCTTTTATCGTTGTGCTCCAGGGCATCCAAAAGGCTTCCAGGCTGCCTTCTGGAAGAGGATGGGCCCTGCCCATAGGCCAGGCACACCCCGGCCTCTGCATTATCTGAAACAAGAAACAGAGCCTGAAAAAATGCATTTCGAACAACTTTTGTTTCTTTCCATTCTACTAAGGCAGGGGTAGGCAAAGTTGGCTCTTCTATGACTCGTGGACTTCAACTCCCAAAATTCCTGAGCCAATCATGCTAGCTTAGGAATTCTGGGAGTTGAAGTCCATGAGTCATAGAGGAGCCAACTTTGCCTACCCCTGTACTAAGGGATAGGAAGAGAAAGAGGAGCAGTTCTAACTTGTCCAATACAGATAGTCCTTGACTTACCACATTTTGTTTAGTAACCGAAGTTACTAAAAAACATCACTGAAAAAAGTGACTTATGGCCATTATTCACATTTACAACCATTGCAGCATCCCCATGGTCAGGTGATCAAAATCCAGACACTTGGCAACTGACTCATATTTATGACAGTTGCAGTGTCCCGGGGTCACACGATCCCCTTTTGCGATCTTCTGACAAGCAAAGTCCATGGGGAAGCCAGATTCACTTAATAATTGCGTTACTACCGTGTTTCCCCGAAAACAAGACCCTGTCTTATATTTTTTTGAACCCTGAAATAAGCACTTGGCCTTATTGCTATGCACTCAAAAGCCCGATTGGGCTTATTATCAGGGGATGTCTTAATAATTTAATTTAATATTTAATTTAATTTAATTTAATTTAATTTAATTTAATTTAATTTAATATTTAATTTAATTTAATTTAATATTAAATTTAATATTAAATTTAATATTAAATTTTAAATTTTAAATTTTAAATAATTAATTTAATTTAATTTAATTTAATTTAATTATTTAATTTAATTTAATTTAATTTAATTTAATTTAATTTAATTTAATTAATAGATTTGTATGCCGCCCAACTCCCGAGGGACTCTGGACATTTTGGGGGAAACAGGGTAATTTAGCAACTGCACTGATTCACTTAACACCCGTGGCCAGAAAAGTCGTAAGATGGGGCAAAACTCACTTAACAAAGGTCTCACTTAACAACATAAACGTTGAGCTCAACGGTGGTCCTAAGTTGAGGACTACCTGTGTGTTAAGATATTTAATTTAGTAACTGGAACATTACATTAATATATCAATGGGCCAGGACACAAAATTGTGGTTTGATTGATTGGAGAGGGCGGGCTCCTGCATGAGGCAAGTTACATTATGATTGGTTGGTGGGGAAGAAAGGGGAGTTTCCGCTTTTTCCCGCCTTTTTCTCTGTATGCTCTTCTCTGATTTACCTCATGATGTAGTAATGTGCCTGACTATCTTGTGTGCTATAAATATTCATAGATGTTAAATATATTTATATAAAACTGCAAGTTCGCGTCAACATCTCTGACTCCCGTTCGCACAATTCCAAGACAGAAGATATTTGAAGAACTTTAGAATTAAGACTTTTTCCGTGATATGACTAAGATTTCCTAAGGAATCTATTTTTGTTTACATCAACAGTTAACAAAATGTGCTGGAGTGGAAGGCTAGTCATAGCCATTTGTTGCATTACTCTGCTGATGATTTTCTTCTCACATTTATACACTCGTGACCCTCATGAGCCCCAAAAGTTGCAACAGTGAACCACAAAATCACTAAGTCATTGGACCACAAATAAATTACAACACAAGAAAAGCCAATGAAGGCAAAAACAATTATCTGTTGCCTTAGACCAGGGGTGGGCAAACTATGGTTCTTTGAGGACCTGTGGACTTCAATTCCCAGAATTCCTGAGCCAGCCATGCATGCCTGGCTGGCTCAGGAATTCTGGGAGTTGAAGTCCACAGGTCCTCAAAGAACCATAGTTTGCCCACCCCTGCCTTAGACAAATGGCGATAGAATGACCATTTGTAGCCCACTGCTGAGCTGGGAACCCAAGCAAGCAGTAGGCATTCCTTGAAAGCAGCACAATTATGAGGGGTCCTGGGTGTTTCTGAACTGGGTTGTTTTCTTGCAGACGTTTCATTACCCAACTAGGCAACCTCATCAGTGTTAGAAGGGAGGGGGGTTTGCAGGGAGGAGGAGCAGGAAGAGGAGGACGACTGTGGGGTTCTGGGTCCTTTCTGTGGTTGTTTGTTTTCTTGCAGACGTTTCATTACCCAGCTAGGCAACCTCATCAGTGTTAGAAGGGAGTGAGATTTGTGGAGAGGAGGAGGAGGATTGTGGTGTTCTCGGTGTTCTCTAAGCTGGGTTGTTTTCTTGCAGACGTTTCATTACCCAACTAGGCAACCTCATCAGTGTTAGAAGGGAGGGGGGTTTGCGGGGAGGAGGAGCAGGAAGAAGAGGAGGACTGTGGGGTCCTGGGTCCTTTCTGAGGTTGTTTGTTTTCTTGCAGACATTTCATTACCCAACTAAGTAACATCATCAGTGATAGAAGGGAGTGAGATTTGCAGAGAGGAGGAGGAGAAGGATTGTGGTGTTCTCTAAGCTGGGTTGTTTTCTTGCAGACGTTTCATTACCCAACTAGGTAATATCATCAGTGCTAGAAGGGAGTGGGGTTTGAACTGATGATATTACCCAGTTTGATGATGAAATGTCTGCAAGAAAACAACCAAGCTCAGGAAACACCAAGGAAACCCTCATGTCAACCCTAAGCTACAAATATTCTCATTTATTGGTAACATAATTACGAGGCATGCAAATGGAATGATTTGATGTACATTGTGTACAATTTGCACAAGGCCATGATATAAATTAATGGGGCTTAAAACCAGGAATGTTTCATCATGTTCCAGGATGTCTCAGAACATGAAAGACTAAATTTTCCGTGAATAAAAAATGCGAATGAAACAGCCGGATCAAGCCAACAAGCAGTTACCTTGAAATTGAAACGCCTCATGCAGCGTCATCGTTATACTGGACATTACATAAGGACAGAAAATCAACATTTGCATGTCAGCATCTGTATCGTTGTTGCTGTTTGCAACATTTATTAATTTCGTTAAGATTTTTATCTTGCCTTTATTACTTTTATAAGTAACTCAAGGCAATGAACTTACCTAATACTTTTTCCTCCCATTTTTCCCCACAACAACTTCGGTATGAGGAAGGTTGTGCTGAGAGAGAATGACTGGCTCAAAGTCAGCCAGCCAGTTTTCATACCTATGGCAGGACTAGAACTCAGAGTCTCCTGGTGATTGGCTCAAAGTCAAGGGCAACTTAATAATAAGACACAGGTAATCTTCGCTTACAACCATTTGAAGTTGCAATGGTGCTGAAAAAAGTGACTTATGACCGTTTTTCACATTTGCAGCATCCCCATAGTCACGTGATCAAAATTCAGGTGCTGGGAAACTGGCGTGTATTTATCACAATTGTACTGTCCTGGGGTTACACAATCACCATTTCTGACCTTCCCAGCTGAGTTTTGACAAACAAAGTCAAATGAGGAAGATAACAACTGCATGATTCACTTAACAATTGCAGTGATTCGCTTAACCCACTGTGGCAAAAAGGTCGTAAAATGGGGCAAAACTCACCACTGTCTTGCTTAGCCATGGAAATTTTGGGCTCAATTGTGGTCCTAAGTTGAGGTCTACCTGTGGTACAAGATGAAAGAGAAAGGAAGCCAAGCCAAGATCACAGATTTTTTTTCTCCTCCAATAAGACCCTCATCTATGTCTTCTTTAACAACTGCCTTGCTTAGCAACGGAAGTTTTAAACTCAAAACTGAGTCCTTCGGGAGTTGGGCGGCATATAAGAATACCAAATAAATAAATAAATAAATAAATTGTGGTTGTAAGTTGATGACTTCCTGCAACTAGAAGTTTTAAAAAAAATACAGATAGTCCTCAACGTATGACAACTGAGTCCAAAACTTATGTTGTTAAATTATACATTTATTGAGTTTTGCCCCATTTCTTGCCACGGTTGTTAAGTGACTCACTGCAGTTGTTAAAGAGTCCTTCGGGAGTTGGGCGGCATAGAAATACAATAAATTAAATTAAATTAAATAATATGATTGTTAAGTGAATCTGGCTTCCCCATTGATTTTGCTTGTCAGAAGGTCGCAAAAGGTGATCATGTGACCCGGAATATTGCAAGGGTCATAAATATGAGTCAGTTGCCAAGCATCTGAATTTTGATCACGGGGATCACGTGACCATGGGGATGCTGCAACGGTCGTAAGTGTGAAAAACGGTCCTAAGTCACTTTTTTCCAGTAGCGTTGTAACTTTGATCAGTCTTGAAATGAAGTGTTATAAGTTGAGGACTGCCTTGTACATGTTTGTTATTCTCACATGTTAAGGAAAGGAATGCACTGACCCATCCGCTTCCTTTTCAGGCTAGGAACATGGTCTTCCAACACGTTGGCTTTTGTCCCAGAAGGGAATTGCTTGCACGGAACAAAAGATGAAGAAGAAGAATCATCATTTTCTTCAGCAGCGATAGTAGAAGAAAGATGACGAGGAGGTAGCAGACCTGGCATCTGTATAGAAATGAGAAACATCACGTTACAGGGAGTCCATTTTCAAATGGCCAATACAGGTAGTCCTCGACTTACAACAGTCCACTTAGTGACAGTTCGAAGTTACAACGGCACTGAAAAAAAGGGACTTATGAACCTTTTCCCACTCTTACGACCGTTGCCGCATCGTGATGGTCAGGTGGTCAAAATTTAGACACTTGGCAACTGGTTCATATTTATGACAGTCGCGGGGTCCAGCAGTCACGTGATTCCCTTTTGCGGCCTTCTGATACGCAAGGTCAATCGGGAAACCAGAGTCACTTAACAACCGTGTTACTAACTTAACAACTGCAGTGACTCACTTAACAGCTGAGGCAAGAACGGTTGTAAAATGGGGCAAAGCTCACTTAACAAATGTTTCAGGTAGCAACAGAAATGTTGGGCTCAATTGTGGTCACAAATTGAGGACTACCCGTAGTCACAAATTTTTGTGTGTGTGTGTGGGGGGGAAGGTGTAGTAACAGGAGATTTATTTAGCGTATGGCTGGTCACACACAATATTAAAACAAGTAACAGGAGAGAGCAAAGCCAAATGGATGATGTTATACCACATATTAGCTAAGCCAGGATGTTCTGACCTCTGAATTCAGAGGGTTGCTGTAATTGTTGGCAATGGGGCAGGAGGCTTGAGAAACTCTAAAAACTCCAGAATTCTACATTCTGCATATTCTAAGACAGAAGATGCAAACCACTGTATAGTTATTGTATAGTCCCCTGGGAGTTGGGCGGCATACAAATCTATTTAAATAAAATAAATAAATAAATATTGCCTCCAGTTTCTTATTTTTTGTACCTAAAGCTGTTAATATGTATGATTTTTTTTTAAATGGGAAGCTGCTTCGAGTTGCTTTCCGAGTGAGATGGGTAGCATATAAATGTGATAAACAAATATTGTAAATGAATATTTTGACATATTCTTACTTTTTAAAAAACAAAGGTCTTTCTGGCATTGAGATATTACCTAGTTTGGGTAATGAAATGTCTGCAAGAAAACAATCAAGCTCAGAGAGCACCAAGGACCAATTTTTTTTAACCTTTGTAATTTTTAAAATTGTTTTTATTGTATATTTTAATTGTTCTTTTCTCTGTTGTACGCCACCCTGAGTCCTACGGAATTGGGCGGCCTATAAGAACATAAAATTAAATTAAATTAAATTAAGGACCCCACAGTCATTCTTTTCTTCTCCACAAACCCCATTGCCATCTAGCACTGATGATGTTACTTAGTTTGGTAACGAAATGTCTGCAAGAAAATAACCCAGCTCAGAGAGTACCAAAGACCCCTCAGAAATCTTTCAGTTATCAAATACTTTATTATTGAGTAAAGCTGCTCAATTTAATTTAAGTGGTCTTCTATATGATAGGACTATACGGGGATGTTTCTCCTTTAAATGTGACAGGCTTCTATTGTCAGATCTTTTAATGTCTGGTTGAAAACGTCACTCAGGCCTTCCTGCTATGCATATTAGAAAATGAATGTTTTATTTATTCTATGTAGTTATTACATCTCACCAATAAGGAGATTCTGGACAGCTTACAAAATGGTAACATGCTTGTTTCAATTGTGTGCTTTCACATATTATTTTAATACATCAATTATTATGTATTCTAAAAATTTTCCCTTGAAAACTGCTTTGAGGAGCTTTGGCATTAGAATTGTTATGCATGCATGCATGCACACTACATCTTGGCAGTAAATATGAATCTCTCCTTTATAAAATATAATGACCTGATATCTTGCAATTAAGTTTAGTTACAGAAGAGTTGGAAGGGAACCTGGGAGGTCTTCTAGTCCAACCCCCTGCTCAAGCAGGAGACCCTATACCATTTCAGACAAAAGGCTGTCCATTTTTTTCTTAAAAACCTCCAGTCATGGAGCACCCACCCCTTCTGGAGGCAAGTAGTTCCACAGATTAATTGTTCTCACTGTCAGGAAATTTCTCTTTATTTCTAGGTTGCTTCTCTCCTTGACCAGTTTCCATTCGTTGCTTCTTGTTCTGCCTTCAGGTGCTTTGGAGAATAATTTGACCTCCTCTTCTTTGTGGCAGCCCCTCAAATATTGGAGCACTGCTATCATGTCCTCCCTGGTCCTTCTTTTCTCTAGACTGGCCATACCCAATTCCTGCAACTGTTCTTCATATGTTTTAGTCTCCAGGCTTTTAATCATCCTAGTTCAGTGGTGGCGAACCTTTTTAGGCTCGCGTGCCAAAAAGGGGGGGGCGCGCTCGCACGCGCATGCCCACACCCATTCCCTCCCCCCCACGCATGCGCACCCCCCCATGCTGCCCCCTGCGCATGCGCACCCCCCCACCCCCGCGCAAAGGCTTACCGGAGCCTGGGACGACAAAACCGGCAAACCGGAAGTGCGAAAAAACGCACTTCCGGTTTGTCCATTTTGTAGTTTTTTGCATCCCGGAGCTTCAGAGAGCTTCCCTGAACCCTCCGGAGTGCAAAAAACAGCACACCGGCAAACCGGAAGTGCGTTTTTTCGCACTTCCGGTTTGCCGGTGGGCAACCCTCGCGTGCTGGCTTGTATGGCTCCGCGTGCCACCTCTGGCACGCGTGCCATAGGTTCGCCACCACAGTCCTAGTTGTTCTTCTCTGCAATTTTTCCAAAGTCTGAACATCTTTTTTGTAATGTGGCGACCAAAACTGGATGCAATATTCCAAGTTGAATTTCCAGAATTTCAACTGTGGATGCAGGTTAATCTTCCTGGAGGAATCACGGCCATCTTGAATTAACTAGAGGGGCTTGGGTGGGGAGGGGGGGCTAACATTCACCATTGTACTGAGCTTTGTATTCCTGCATTGTTTGTTCAGGCTGGCAGGCATAAACACAAATAGGCAGGCCAGTGAACTCATGAGAAAGTAATGAAGTTGTCCATACTTGCGCCATCAATGAGATGGGTGAGCGTATAAAACATATAAACAAATGAGAGGGAATATTCAAACTCTTCTTTAAAAGAAACATCCATTTGCCATCATAAGAAAATGGGCTTGGCAACTACATAATTGACTTTGGAGCAGTTCTTACAGTATTTATTTATTCATTCCTAGGAAAAAGAATGTGCTGCTTTGCCAAAATAGCACTCAAGGAAGAGAATTCTCTAAAAACAAGCTATGAAGCTACTGGAAAACAGATCAGCTGTTCTGATTTATTCCGAGGACTGGACTCGGTCCCTGATTCTCTCATCTGACCAGATGTCTATGGAAATGCAACCTCATCCAGGTCATGGTTGTCCCAAAGTTGTTTTTTCCAAAAGGCAATCTGACTTTCTTGGTTTTTTCCTTTTCAAGAGCTGAAGAAGTTTCTTGGATGAGAAGCAAAACATTTTTCAAATGAAAAAACCCTAAGAAAGTTCAATTGCCTTTTGGGGGAAAAAATTACATTTGGGATAACTGATCAGAAGAAGTCAAATGATTACAAAAAGAGGGCCGTGAAAATATTTACGGACCCCTCGCATCCTGGACATAAACTGTTTCAACTCCTATCTTCAAAACGATGCTATAGAGCACTGCACACCAAGACAACTAGACACAAGAACAGTTTTTCCCCGAACGCCATCACTCTGCTAAACAAATAATTCCCTCACCACTGTCAAACTATTCACTAAGGCTGCATTACTATTAGTCTTCTCATCGTTCCCATCACCCATCTCCTCCCACTTAGGACTGTATGACTGTAACTTGTTGCTTCTATCCTTACGATTTATATTAATATTGTTTCCTGATTGCTTACTTGAACCCTATGACAACCATTCTTGACAAATGTATCTTTTCTTTTATGTACACTGAGAGCCTATGCACCAAAGACAAATTCCTTGTGTGTCCAATCACACTTGGCCAATAAAGAATTCTATTCTGTTCTATTCTACAAAGTGGGACCCAACTGTTATCATAACAGGCTTGAATGTAAGATTCAGAGGAGACTCTTGCAACTGAGTAGGTGATCTAAAAGTGTCTGAATATACCACTTTATATTGTTAATTAATCCAAAGGTCTTTGATCTTAAATTACCAGACAAAATAGAGTTTCAGCCAATTAGGAGTCCTTGGGGCTCTCTGAGCTTGGTGGTTTTCTTGCAGATGTTTCATTTAGCAAACCAGGTAACATCATTAGTGCTAGAAGATAGTGGGGTTTCTGGAGAGAAGGAGGAGAAATGTGGGGTCCTTAGTGCTCTCTGAGCTTGGTGGTTTTCTTGCAGATGTTTCATGACCCAACTGGGTAACATCATCAGGGCTAGAAGGAAATGAGATTTGCAGAGAAGAGGAGGAGGATGACTGTGGGGTCCTTGGGGCTCTCTGAGCTTGGTTGTTTTCTTTCAGATGTTTCATTTCACAAACTAGGTAACATCATTAGATGCTAGAAGAGAGTGTGGTTTGCAGAGAAGAGGAGTGTCAGCCCTGAAGTTAGTCAAACTGTGGCCATTTTCCTTTTTGTAATTTTCCCTAGGCGGGTTCTCTTCTCATTGCTTCAGGGCTGGAGTGAAGGGGCCAGGGAGAGCTGGGGTATTGTAGCCAAAACAAAATTCCTTCCCGTGGGAATCGAGGACGTTGGTGCAGGTGTTCGAAAGGTGGAGACTGAGGTCACCTAGCAACTGGACTGTATGCTGATTGGACCATGTGACTGGAGACTCTTGGGGGAAGTGACAAAGTTTGACTTTTAATTGGGTGTAAAAGTGGCGGGAAAGTAGAGTCGGTTTTCCACCAGGAACTTGCCAATTTGATATGTCCCAATAAAATGTTCTTTGAGGAAATTGCCTGCCTCGGAGTTCTTCTTGAATGGGATGTATTACTTGGAACCCTGACAAGGAGGAGGGGGGGGAAGGACGACGATAACGACAATGACTGTGGGGTCCTTGATGGTCTCTGAGCTTGTTTTCTTGCAGATGTTTCATTACCCAAACTAGGTAACATCATCAGTGCTAGCCTCAGTGGACTAGCACTGATGATGTTAGTAATGAAACCTCTACAAGAAAACCACCAAGCTCAAGAGAGCACTAAAAATCCCACAGTTCTCCTCCTCCTCCTCCTCCTCTCCACAAACCCCATTCCCTTCTAGTACTGGGGCATTTAGGGTAATGAAAACCACCAAGCTCAGAGAGCACCAAGGACCTCTCACATCAATCTCATTCCAAAATTTCCTGCAATTCCTCCCTGATACTCTGGAAAGTATCCAAACACTTTTGTTAAAAAGTTAATAGGTCAATTTCCTAAACTAACAAGGGGTCAAGATTCTTCAAAAAGTCTGTGGGTGAATGCTTTGAATGTCTACCTACTCATCAAAACACTTCCTCTGATAATTTGGAGACTTTCTTTCACCACCACCATTCTGACATGTTGCTGTTTTATACTTACAGACTGTTGGAGACTACGGAAGAATTGAGAAACGTCCCTGACGGCATGTCCAAAGTTTCTGTAAGTTTTGACGTAAGGGCGGATCCAGGAGGGCAACTGGGCTTGTGTCTCAGCCTGCGTGAACCTGTTGAGAATTGAAGACTTGTAGTCAGCCCTGATAAAAACATTACAGGTAGTCCTCAACTTATGACCGCAATTGAGCCAGCGGTGGGTTTGCGCCCGGTTTGGACCGGTTCTTAGAACCGGTAGCGGCGGCGGGAGGCTCCGCCCACCCGCCTGGGACGCTTCTGCACATGCACAGAAGTGTTGCATGCGCGAACCGGTGGCAAACTAATTCAGAACCCACTCCTGAATTGAGCCCAAGATTTTTGTTGTTAAGTGAGATATTTGTTAAGTGTGTTTTGCCACGTTTTGTGACCTTTCTTGTCGCAGTTGTTAAGTGAATCATTGCAGTTGTTAAATTAGTAGCAAAGCTTTTAAGTGAATCAGGCTTCCCCGTGGACTTTGCTTGCCAGAAGGTCGCAAAAGAGGGTCATGTGACCCTGGGACGCTGCAACAGTCATAAATATGAGTCAGTTAAAACTGCCATACAGTAAGTCACTTTTTCCAGTGCTGTTGTAACTTGGAACGTCACTAAATGAACTGCTGTTAAGTTGTGGACTCCCTGTACGATCTCTATATTCGGTAGGTGAGAAGAAAGAAGTTAACATTAATGGTACAATATTCTACTGGAAGGAAAGATCACCTGTGGTCGCAGAGGAAAATGGCACCATAATCTTGCCGATGTCGGATAACTCTTCCAATAGCTTGGTTCACGGCACGCGAAGCTTGCTGTTTGTACCAGGTATTTCCAGACAAATACTAAAACATGGCAGAAATAATACAGCTTTATTTTAGAACGTTGCGTTCTGTTTTTGATTCCCAGCCTTTTTTTAAAAAAAGTAAAAGACCAAACACGATTTAAAAATTTCATCCCTGCTCCCTTACAACAGTGTTTCCCAAACTTTTGACATATGTGTACCCCTTCTATAATTTTCGTAACGCTGAGTACCCCTCATAAAAAACATATGCTTTAATAAAAATCAAAATATATTTATTTTTTCTTTCCAGCGATCCATAATCTCTGTTAGGGATAAAAATTGTATTTTATAAAAATAATCAAAATCAGTGGAACTTACTAAAGCACGATAACAGGCGCCTGGAACTAACTATTAAAGAAGTAAGTTGTCTCTGTAACGAAGTGCAGTATATTTACGTCGTGTCACGCCTCACAAGACTGTCTAACTGTTAGATAACACTGCAATTCTCCGGCGTTTAAACAGCTCCGCGGCTCAACGTCAACTGTTAATGTTCCCACAGTTTAAAAATGGCCGAACCCGAGCTGCGCGAAGGATGCGCAGATGTTCCCGCCATAATGAGTTGCGGCACGATGTACGATGGCCCCAGTTCCCATGTAAAAACTGCATTATGCGCCCATTTCTTTCCTTGTTCTGTGGGCGCAGCTAAGCACAGTGCAGTGGATATTCCCACCAAACTCCAGTGCAACGCGTACCCCCACCAAACTCTTCCCGTACCCCTGGGGGTACGCGTACCACACTTTGGGAAACACTGCCTTACAAGAACAACCATGTCAGTGTCTTAATCTGCAGTTGGTCAGAACAGAGGAAAGTTGCAGGCCCTGTTCTGGGAAATTACCTAAACCGCTATCCCAAACAAAATCCCAATTAAATCTAGCAATATAAAAGAGCTTATCATGCATTTAATCTGTGCGTCATTCCTTCTGGAATGCAAACAGATGGGAAAGCCAGGATTTACTGATAGGCTTTTTACAATATTTGAAGTGGAAAACAAGAATGTCTGTTTCACATATGTTACAATGGCAATAGCAACTACCCCCATGCGAAATCTTACCACAATAAAGAATGTCTGAATGTTTGTGAGCTCGGTTTAGTCTGTTTAGAAAGCATCCAGCAACAATGCCTGTAGCCCAAGAAATCTGGATAGAAATCCATAAAAAAAGGCTAGAATCCAGGTTGATCAACTCAAAAACAGGCAGGATACTTCTGACGAAGTCCAAAGAGGCCATTGCAAGGTCAAAATGGAATGGTTGGGAATAGTGTTTCCCAACCTTGGCAACTTGAAGATATCTGGACTTCAACTCCCAGAATTCCCCAGCCAGCATTCGCTGGCTGGGGAATTCTGGGAGTTGAAGTCCAGACATCTTCAAGTTGCCAAGGTTGGGAAACACTGTTTGGGAAGAAAATTTTTGACATGTTTGGCACAAAATGGGATGTTTTGGAATTTCAAACTTTGGCATACCTCTATGATCAAAGCAACGTCTCTCTAAGGAGACCTCCTTACCTGCCTGCTGACATCTTTTGCCTTCATTTCATTCAAGAACTGAATTTTTAACGTGATCCGGGGGTCCTTGCGGGGAGGATACGGAAGGCCTGTGATGATGACGCCTCGTCCATTCTTATCAGCAAAGTCCAAACCTTCGCTAGCCTGAAGGCAAATAATGAGTTTGATCAACACTGCCCTGTTAAAGGACAAATGTCTGCAAGAATCAAGGTGCTGCAGAATGGGACAACTCGCCAAGGGGCAATTCAACGAATACAAAAGTTAAATTAATGTTGACAGAACGGTGGTCGATAATAATAAAGAAAGACAATCCCCAAATACAAGAGTTACAATGATTTTGACAAAAAACGTGGCCACCAATAATGAAAGTAACTGAATGAAGCAATTAATACAGCATTGAATTGTCCTGTGGCAAGTTGGCCGCGGGGAGCTGTCCAAGAACCAAGGTGCTGCCTTGTATTGTATTAAATATTCAGATTTTCCTTGAGAAATGGATGGTGCGGCAGCTTCGCCCTAATGGTGCAGTGGTTAAATGCAGTATTGCGGGTTAACTTGGCCCACAGCCTGGAGTTTGATCCCGACTGGCTTAAGGTTGAATCAGCCTTGAATCCTTCCGAGGTCAGATTGTTGGGGACAATATGCTGACATTGCAAACCGCTCAGAGAGTGCTTTAAAGCATTGTGGAGTGGTATAGAAGTCTAAGTGTCTATGGAGATTCTCCATCATCCAGTTCATGGTTGTCCCAAAGGTGGATTTTCAGGAGGCAACTGGACTTTCTGGTTTTTCTTCAAAGACGTTTCGCTTCTCATCCAAGAAGCTTCTTCAGCTCTGACTGGATGGGGGTAGATGATCTTTCCGTTCTCAACCATCCAGTCAGAGCCGAAGAAGCTTCTTGGATGAGAAGCGAAATGTCTTCGAAGAAAAACAAGGAAGTCCAATGGCCTCCTGAAAAAGCACCTTTGGGATTAGTCATAAGTGACTTATGGTTATTGTTATTAACTTTGCTCCCTTTTGAGGACTTGCAGGTCCTGCCATCCAAACAGTCAACAATTGTTTGAGTCTTTAGCCCAGTGTTTCTCAACCTTGGCAGTTTGAAGATGTGTGGACTTCAACTCCCAGAATTCCCCAGCCAGCGTTGCTGGCTGTGGAATTCTGGGAGTTGAAGTCCACACATCTTCAAACTGCCAAGGTTGAGAAACACTGCAGAGTGTCCCCAAATTTATGTTCATTGTGTCGATGATATCATCAAACCATCTCTTCCTCTGCCCTCCCCCCTCCCCCTTTTGCCTCCCATCTTCCCCAACATCGGGGTCTTCTCCAAGGAGCCCTCTCTTCTCATTCGGTGGCCAAAATATTTGAACTTCGGCTTCAGCATCTGTCCTTCCAAGTCAGGGTTGATGTATGTGGAGATTCTCAGTCATTCAGGCCATAGTTGTCTCAAAGAGCCAAGGTGGCACAGCGGTTAGAGGCAGTACTGCAGGCCACTTTAGCTGACTGTGATCCGCAGGTCAGCGGTTCAAATCTCACCGGCTCAAGGTTGACTCAGCCTTCCATCCTTCTGAGGTAGGTAAAATGAGGACCCAGATTGTTGGGGGCAATGTAAATATACATTGCTTACTGGTGTAAACCGCTTAGAGAGTGCTTGCACTGTGAGGCGGTATACAAATCTCACAAATAAATAAATAAAGGGTTTTTTTTCTTCTTCAAAAGGCAACTGGACTGTTTTTTTCTTTGAGGAAGAAGGAGAAGAAAAAGTTTTGCTTCTCATTCAGGAAGCGTCATCAGTTCTGATGACGGACGGATGGAAAAAACTCTTTTGAGGATTGATGTCCTTTAGGATTGATTGATTGGTTGGATCTCCTTGCAGTCCAAGGGACAATCAAGAGTTTTCTCCCACACCACAATTGAAAAGCAAGTCCTCTCTTTCAGTCTTTTGGAAATCGGAAGGAATCAGAAGACGACTTCCAGTGCATACAAGACAGCACTGTTTCTCAACCTGAGTCCTTAGGGAGTAGGGCGGCACAGAATAATTCCCAAACAAATAAATAAAATAAATAAATAAACCTTAGCAACTTTAAGATTTGTAGGCTTCTGTTCTCAGAAATCTTCAGCCCACATATTGGCCGTATGCAGGAGGAAATACAGTGTGTCCAAAATAAATAACATACGAAGCATCAGGTGGTAGTATGTAGTCAATGTGGGCTTTTCTGGCAAAGCTAACTGGGAATTGCATCTGATTATTACTTGGATGGGAGGACACTGGCTCAGTGTTTTTCAAACTTGGCAGCTCTGAGATGCGTGGAAGACTAGATTACCAGAAGTGCTGGCTGGGAAATTCTGTGAGTTGGAAGTCCATCCCTTTTAAAGTTGACAAGTTTGAAAACAATGCTCTAGAACAGTGATGGCGAACCTTTTTTTCCTCGGGTGCCGAAAGTGTGCGTATGCGTGCTTTCGCACGCACGTGTGTGCTCACACCTATAATTCAATGCTCCCCATGTGCCCTGCTCCCTGCGCATGCGCACGCGACCCCCCCATGCTGCCCCATTCCCCATTCATGACCCCCTGCTGCCCCGTTTCCTGACTTCTGGTGGGTCCGGTAGGCCCGTTTTTTGCCCTCCCCAGGCTCCAGAGGCTTTCTTGGAGTCTGGGGAGGACGAAAATGCCCTCCCCCGCCCCTCTGGAGGCTGAAAACGCCTTCCCAGAGACTCTGCGCGAGCCGAAAATCAGCTGAACGGCACACACATGCATGCTGGAGCTGAGCAACTGCTCGCGTGCTGGCAAATATGGCTCCACGTGCCACCTGTGGCACTCGTGCCATAGGTTCGCCATCACGGCTCTAGAACCTAGTCAGGTTTATATTGACTGTACAGTTTGAATGTACACTGCTCTCATTCTAGAACTTTACGATTCTGGATTTTGAACTGGGACAGGATCTGCATTAAAAACTAACAGCAGCCACAATATACCCTTATTTTTCGGACTATAAGACGCACCTAGCTTTTGGGGAGGAAAACAAGAAAAAAAATCGGCCTCTGCCTCTCGGCAATTTGCCTCCTTGCAGCAAACAGCCTGGTCAGCTTCAGCACAAGCAGCTGATTGATGGTTGGATCGGCCTCCCGGAATACCGACAATCAACTGTTCCAGGCTGCGGGGGTCGCTGCCGCCTATCGCTGCCTCCGCGCACCCCATTTTCGGTCTCCGCACATCCCATTTTCTGTGCGTCCCATTCGGTGCCGATAGGCAGCGGCAATCCCTGCCACCTGGAACGGGCCGAAAACAGGGCATGTGGAGGCCGAAAATGGGGAGTGCGGAGGATGGGGCATGCGAGGCTTCAGCAACATTCGCTCTATAAGACGCACAGACATTTCCATCCACTTTGGGGGGAGAGTGTGTCTTATAGTCCAAAAAATACGGTATACAGTAATTAAATACAGTATATATACGTTTGGGCAACACATACCTTTCCCCTGCACACAGCCAAGAAAATAGCGCCATTTGATTTCGGGCAGACCACCTTTTCATAATAGGCATCCATAACCTAGGGGGAAAAATTAGATTAATTCAAATAGAATGCACACACCACACGCATACACACAGAGGTAACTGTGCTTTACTGTGTTTATTAATATTTCCTCGCAATTCCCTTCACCAAAAACCCAGAACTGTCCCAATTAAGTCCAGCCACAAGCAGACCGATGCTAGTCCGCAGAGCAATGGCCAATGAGTCCACAAGGCACTTGAAAGTTTCCCAATTAAAACAAAACCCACCAGGCAAAATTAAATCCACAACACAAGAGGTCCAGAGTTCATAAGGCACGATCCAAATCAAGGCACGGTGTCAATCCGAAGCAAGGCAAGAATCACAACAACCAAAAAACACACAGCTAGGAACTGAACATGTTGTTCCCAGATCCCCTCCGTCTGTCTGCTGTGCTAAATAGCCAGCTTCTGGTGCAGCCGATCAAGAATGGTGAGGCTACCTAGTCGCGAGTAATCTGGCTGATCTCCTCTGCTCCTGCCTTTTCTCTGCCCTACATGTCCTTGGATCAGTTGCAGCAGGCAGTTCCTCTTCCTCATCACTGACCGCCTGCAGTGGTTTGCTTTCCCCACCTGAAGCCTCACGGCTGCCCTGCTGCAGCTGCGCTTCAGCCAAATCCCTCTCAGATGGCTGCTTGGTGCCGTTGAACAACTCCCCTCCAGATGTGCCTGGAACTGGTTCATCTTCCTCTCACCTGACACCTGGAGATAACTGAGGAAGCGTCCGGGGGAGTCATCACATTTGAAAGTGTGCAAATGCAAGTAGATAAGTAGGTGCCATTTTGATGGGAAGTTAACAGTGATCCATGCGCTTTTGGCATATAGCAGTGATGGCGAACCTTTTAGACACCGAGTGCCCAAACTGCGCATGCATGCCCAAACCGAAAGGTGCACACGCACATGCATGCACATGTGTGAACGTGCACATGCACAGCAGAGACCCAAAGACCAGCTAGTAGGTGGGAGGCGGGGCATCCCAATACCGGCAGTGCGTCAAGAGGTAAGATCTTTTTTTGTGTGTGTGAGCTTGTTTTGTCGTTTGCAGGGAAACAAAAGTTTCGAAAGAAACACCACGGAGATCTGACCTGGGGCGACGGCGTGTGTGCCAGCAGAGGGGGTTCTGCACGCCACCTCTGGCACGCGTGCCATAGGTTCGCCATCACGGCTATATATAAGTTGCAATTAATGCTGCAATAATATATTAATCAGTATTCAACTAGAGGGGATAGTATGTGTATAATGGTCTTTTTGTATGATGCACCTTTTTAGTGCTTTGACTGTTTTGTGTTTTGTGGGGTTTTCTTCTTTTTGTCCTTTTGGAAAAAAAATTTTGAGCTCTGTATTTTGTATTTTAACTTTGTTTTCAATAAAAATAAAGTATATAATAATAAATATTGGAAAACACTGGCTTTAAAGTAAGAGTTGCTAACGTTCATGACAACTGATCACCTGTTAGCACTGCTCTCTTCCAGCTGATATAAGAAATTCCCCAGACTGGACAAGTTGTGCTGAACGAAGGAAAACAGAAAACTCCCTCCTGCTATTCACACAGGAAGGTCAAAAAATAGAAACCACACAAAATTCTTTCCTTGCTCCCAAGGTCAATTGTCTTCACTCTCACTGAGTAAAAATAGCTTTTTTTAAACTTAGCATTTACTAATCCTGTCTTAGCCCCAAAAAAATGATTGTGCAGTGACCAAGTCCCCAAAGCAAGTAACCTTTAATTGCCTGACCCCAAACTGGCTAGTTAGGTTAGGCAGCCAACATGGGCTATATGTTGGCTGCCTAACCTAGTTACCCCATTAACCCACTGACCGGGTTTGCAAAATTCACCGAGTCACCTACCATCAAACAGGCTGTTTTTTGTATAATATGCATAAAGCATATGCCCCAAAAGCTGAGGTTTAACAATCTCAAACTTTAGCATGTTAGCCAAACAGAGCTGGCACGGTTTTATCTGACCTTCTAAATTAGAGGTGGGGAACTATGGGTCTTTTATGACTTGTGGACTTGAACCCCCAACTCCTGTTTGGCTCAGGAATTCTGGGAGTTGAAGTCCACAAGTCATAAAGCCGAGGTGGTGCAGCGGTTAGAGTGCAGTACTGCAGGCCACTTTAGCTGACTGTGATCCGCAGGTCAGCGGTTTAAATCTCACCGGCTCAAGGTTGACTCAACCTTCCATCCTTCCCAGGTAGGTAAAATGAGGACCCAGATTGTTGGGGGCAATGTAAATATACATTGCTTACTGGTGTAAACTGCTTAGAGAGTGCTTGCACTGTGAGGCGGTATATAAATCTCACAAAATAAATAAAATAAAATAAATAAATAAATAAAAGGCTAGTTCCCTACTGCTGTTCTAAATAAATAAATAAAATTACCTATGGAATCCTTTTTGTCCTGTTGTCCTGCCCAGGTCGGGCAGGGAAGATATGTTGCAGACTCTGCCAACCGAAGAGGTCCAACTTGCGGGGTTTCAGGAAGACCATTGCTGTTATCCCCACCCTATGGAACAGTCTCCCTCACCCCAGAAATAAGACAGGGACCCCCCCACTGTCCTGGTCTTCAGGGAAGACATAAAAACATGGCTCTGTGGCTGTGATGGCTACCCCAGATACCTCTCCAGAGGTCAGTTTGGAGGAGGATGAACCAGCCCCAGGCACTTCAGGAAGGGAGTTGGTCAATGGTTCCAAGCAGCCAACTGGCAGTAATTTGGCTGAAGCACAGGTGCAGCACGACAGTCCCAAGGCTTCGGGTGGGGAAAGCACGCAACGGCAGCCGATCAGTGATGAGGAGAAGGAATAGAATAGAATAGAATAAGAATTGGAAGGGACCTTGGAGGTCTTCTAGTGCAGGGGTGTCAAACCTGCAGCCCGCAGGGCCGGATGCGTCACGCGCTGGCCATACCCACCCCCGGTTTAGCGAAGAGGATAAAAGTTGCGGTACGTCATGCAACGGCAACATGACGCCGCGAGTTTGACGCCCCTGTTCTAGTCCAACCCCCTGCTCAGGCAAGGACTTATGAAAGCATCTGAATATATCACTAAGCCAGGTAACTGATAAGGTAACTGACTGTGCAAGGCTTCTGAAAGAAAAGTCATTTCTTGGGAAAACAAGTATAATGAAATCTCACCGACCTCTTTAAATGGTCCTTTCTGTTTCGGTTCTACGAACATTGGCTTCAGTGCTTCTATTTTTCTTGCAAAATCATGGGCCTAGCAGAACAGAGACAGAAGAGATTAGATTAAAATAAAATAAAAATAGGGAGAACTCCCCCATCATCTAAGGGAGGAGTCTCCAAACTTGGCCACTTTTAAGACTTGTGGACTTCAACTCCCAGAATTTCCCAGCCAGCATGGCTGGCTAGGGAATCCTGGGATTTCTTCAAGGAACAGAGAATTATACCATTTCAGACAAATGGTTGTCCACTCTCTTCTTAAAAGCCTCCAGTGATGGAGCACCCACAACTTCTGAAAGCAACTGTTCCACGGGTTGATTGTTAGGAAGTTTCTCCTTAGTTCTAGGCTGCTTCCTCCTTGATTAGTTTCCACCCATTGCTTCTTGCTCCTGCCTTCAGGTGCTTGACTCCATCTCCTTTGTGGCAGCCCCTCAAATATTAGAAGACTGCTATCATATCGCCCCTAGTCCTTCACTAGACTGAACATACCCAATTCCTTCAATAATTATTCGTATATTTTAGCCTCCAGCCCCCTAATCATCTTAGCTGCTCTTCTTTGCACTCTTTTCAATGTCTTAACATATTTATTTTACAATATGACGACCAAAACTGGTGTGGTCTTACTAAGGCTATATAAAGCAGTACTAATACTTCACGTGATCTTGATTCTATCCCTCTGTTAATGCAACCTAGGATTGTATTGGCTTTTTTGGCTGCTGCAGCACATAGCTGGCTCATGTTTAAGTGATCAACCACTAGAACTCCAAAGGTTTCGCCCAATCTGTACTTGTACCTCTGGTTTTTCATGCCCAGGTGTAAAACCTTGATTTTCTCCACATCAAATTTCATGTTGTTGGATAGGGCCAATTGTTCAAGTCTGTCAAGATCTTTTTGGATCCTGAGTTTGTCTTCTGGGGTGTTGGCTATTCCTGCCAGCTTAGTGTCATCTGCAAATTTGATGAGTTCCCCTTCTATTCCCTCATCTAAGTCATTTATGAAGATTTTGAAGAATACTGGGCCTAAGAAGGAACCTTGTGATACCCCACTGCTTACTTACCTCCATGTAGATGTAGTACCATTAAGGACTACTTGTTGAGTACAATTTGTCAGTTACAAATCCATCTGGTAGTGGTGCTGTCCATCCCACATTTTTCTAGCTTACAAAGAAGTAGGTTGTGGTCTACTTTGTCAAATGCCTTGCTAAAGTCTAAATATACTATGTCCACAGCATTTTGCTGGTCTACTAATTTACTCATTTTGTCAACGAATGAAATAAGATTGGTTTGACATGATCTGTTTTTAACAAACCCATGCTGGCTGCTAGTTATAACTTTGTTTTTAGATGTTCACAGATCTGTTTTTTGATTATTTTTTCCAGTATCTTTCAAGTATTGATGTTAGGCTGATTGGTCTGTAATTTCCTGGGTCTATTTTTCCCTCCTTTTTTGAAGATAGGAACCACATCAGCTCTTTTCCAATCCTCTGATAGTTCCCTGGTGCTCCAAGATTTTTTAAAGATATGACACAATGGTTCTGAGATGACATTTGCCAGCTCCTTCAGAACTCTGGGATGTAATCGGTCAGGTCCTGGTAATTTATATTCATCAAGGTCAGACAGGTGTTCTGTTATCATTTTCTTGCTTATTTTAATTTTTATTTCTTGTCTGTCTTTTACAGTTATGTTTTTCTTGCCTAAGTGCAAAACCTTACTTTTCTCTTCACTGAGTTTCATTTTGTTGGATAGGGCCCAGTGAACAAGTCTGTCAAGATCCAACTGGATCCTGAGCCTATCATCTGGGGTGTTGTTTATTCCTGCCACAGCTTCGTGTCCTCTACAAATTTAATGACACCTATACTCCGCCAGCTGCATTGGCTGCCCATTGGTCTCCGGGTACAATTCAAGGTGCTGATCATCATCTTTAAAGCCCTACATGAAAGAGCCGAGGTGGCGCAGCGGTTAGAGGCAGGTACTGCAGGTCACTTTAGCTGACTGTGATCCGCAGGTCAGCGGTTCAAATCTCACCGGCTCAAGGTTGACTCAGCCTTCCATCCTTCCGAGGTAGGTAAAATGAGGACCCAGATTGTTGGGGGCAATGTAAATATACATTGCTTACTGGTGTAAACCGCTTAGAGAGTGCTTGCACTGTGAGGCGGTATATAAATGTCACTAAATAAATAAATAAAATAAATACATGGCTTAGGACCAGGCTATCTCTGGGACCGCATCCTACCTCATACTTCCCTTCGACCGGTTAGGTCCCACAGAGTGGGCCTCCTCCAGGTCCCGGCAACCAAACAATGCCGACTGGCGGGGCCTAGGGGGAGGGCCTTCTCTGTTGGGGCCCCTGTTCTCTGGAACCAACTTCCCCCAGAGATCAGAATCATCCCCACCCTGCTGGCCTTCCGAAAAGCCATTAAGACATGGCTCTTCCTGCAGGCGGAGTGATTTTGAGACGACCTTGCATCTGACGTCTCCCCCATGTATGTATGATGGTATATGTCTTTTTAAAATTGTTTTAAAGTGTTTTTAATTATTTGTTTGTTGTTCTCTAAAATGTTGTACGCCGCCTGAGTCCTGAGGGAATAGGGCGGCATAGAAGAACCTCAAATAAATAAATAACTAAATAAATGAGTGCCCCTTCTATTCGCTCATCTAAGTCGTTTATGACTTCAGCTCCCAGAATTTTCCAGGAGGCTGCTGAAGTTGAAATCCACAAGTCTTAAAATGGCCAAATTTGGAGGAACCTCCACCACCACCACCAATCCAAGGTCTAATCTGTTCCCCAAAGCGGAAACCTACTCTCCAATATTCCAGGCTTTTATCCATGACCGGATATGAAGGAAAAAACACCAGGAGTCCATTTGGTATTATTCGGACAAGATTGACTGCAATAAAACACAGAGCGAGTTAAACCCAACTTTATCTGACTTCAGTACTGAGATAACATTTGCTTTTTAAAACATCTTTGGACATTTCTCTGCTGATCTACAGGCAGTCCTTGACTTGCGACCACAACAGGGACCAGAATGTATGTTGTTAAGCAAGGCAGCTATTAAGTGAATCACACCCCACTTTATGATATATATTTTTTTGGCCACTGATGTCAAGCAAATCACTGCAATTAAGAGAATCATGCATTCATTAAGCAAATCTGCTTTCTCCCATTGACCTTTTGGGAAGGTCGCAAATGACGATCATGTGGCTCCGGACGTTGCAACCGTCGTAAATACATGCCGGTTGCCAAATGTCTAAATTTTGATCACATGACGGTGGGATGCTGCGATGGTTGTAAGTACAAACATTGGGTGCAAGTCACTTTTTTCAGCACCATCGTAACTTCGGTCACTAAGCGACTGGGTTGTACGTCAAGGGCTACGTATACTTTGCTACAGCCCTATTCTCAGCAAAGCAAAATCTCAATCTCTCAGCAATCTTCCTCCTAGCGCTAAAATGTTGGGGTACTAGAATAAATACCCATCAACTTCCCCCAGAGATCCGAATTATCCCCACCTTACTGGCCTTCCGAAAAGCCATCAAGACATGGCTTTTCCTGCAGGCGGGGTACTGAGACAATTTTACATCCTAGGTCTCCCCCATGTATGTATGGTTTTATGTGTTTTTTTAATAATTCTTTTTAATACTGCTTTTAAATTTTATATTTTATGCTGGGCTTCCGCAAAGCAATAAAAACTTGGCTCTTCCGGCAGGCGGGGTGAAAGTGAGACCAATCAGATTATATTTGGGTCTCTCCCCTGGTTATGAATGTTAGATTTTTTTTTAAACTTTTATAATTTTTAACTTATGTGATTTTATATTCAATAATGGATTTGACATGTTGTTAGCCGCCCAGAGTCCCCTGGGAGTTGGGCGGCATACAAATCTATTTAAATAAAATAAATAAAAATAAAATATTGTTTAGTTGTTCTTCTCATGTTGTACGCCGCCCTGAGTCCTCAGGGAGTAGGGCGGCATATAAGAGCACTAACTAACTAACTAACTAGCTAACTAGCTAACTAACTAACTAACTAACTAACTAACTAACTAACTAACTAACTAACTAAATAAATCAAAGGTGCTCTCTGACTGTAAAAGCTTTCAACCAACAGAAGAGGCTGCCATATGTTGGGGTGAGCTTGGACGGCCATTACTCGGTGATGCTGTAGGACAGAGGTGTCAATCTCAAGGCCCGTGGGCTGCATCCGGCCCATGGGGTGCTTAGATCCATGCGGGGCTGCCCTGAAAACAGCGAACACACTCTCTCTCTCACACACACACTCTCTCTCACACTCTCTCTCTCTCTCACACTCTCTCTCTCTCTCTCTCTCTCTCTCTCTCTCTCTCTCTCTCTCTCTCCATCCCAATCCAATCCAATCCATCCATCCATCAGAATGCAGTATTGCAGGCTAACTCTGCCCACTGCAGAGGGTCGTGAAGCACTAGAAAGCAGTATATAAGTCTATGTGCTATTGCTATCCCTTCCCTGCCTGACTGGGTGGAGAGAGGCCAGCGTAATAGGATGAAGACACAAACACACCCACACACCTGCATTATACAGTATAACGTGAAATTGTAACGTCCCCTTGAGTACTCTGGACTGACAGCTGCTTTCCAAGAGGGGTTCCAAGAAAGAGATTTTGGAGCCCACCAGCTTTTAAAGAATCACCAATGGCAGTGAAAGTTCTGGCTTATCTCCTCCTTCAACCCTCACTAATTCCTCCAGCTGTGTACCCTATCAAGTGCATTGCGGCATTCAGTCCTGACTGGCACCCAGATTCTTTCTGCTTTACCTACGGTTTTCCCAATGGAGTTCAGACATTCTTCCGTAAATCTGTAAATGAAGAGAGAAGGAATCCCATCAGCATGCAGCTTCTAGGAGGTGTTAGGAAGGAGGTCATACTGCTCGGTTGTCACAATAATTTCTGGGGAAAATAAATGAATCTCTTTCATCGAGCATTTCATTTGAATGCTCAGTTCGTGGTGCTAAAATTGCTTTCCACGCCTCTCCAAGCTATATGAAATTGTTCTTCAGCAATGAAATTACCTGTTTGTGGTCACGGGCACAGAGTAGCTGACTGCAATCTTTCCACCTGTTACTCTAAAATTCCTATTCAGGTACAGGTCGTCCTTGACTTACGACGACAAGTGAACCCGAAGTATTGGTTAAGTGAGCCTTGCCCCATTTTGTGACCTTTCTTGTCACACTTGTTAAGTGAATTATCACAGCTGGTAAGTTAATAAGATGGTTGTTAAGTGAATCCGGCTTCCCCATTGACTCTGCTTGTCAGAAGGTTGCAAAACCTGATCACATGACTCTGGGACACTGAAAAAGCTACAAATATGATCACATGACCACAAGGAAGCTGCAACGGTCCTAAGTGTGAAAAACGCTCATAGGTCACCTTTTTCCCAGTGTTGTTGTAACTATTATTATTATTTTATTTTATTTTTTATTTGGCTTTCTTATATGCCGCCCAACTCCCGAAGGACTCAGGGCGGCGTACAGCATAGGAAAATACAAGAAACCAATAAACAAAATTTAAAAACATAATATAAAAATTAAAAATGCAGTATAAAAACAACTATGCAACAACCAGGCATACCCGGGGGAGAGTTCAGTTGGAGTTAAGCTCTGCCCCCTGCCTGCAGGAAAAGCCACGTCTTAACGGCTTTTCGGAAGGCCAGCAGAGTGGGGATGGTTCAGGTCTCTGGGGGAAGTTGGTTCCAGAGCGCGGGGCCTGCCACAGAGAAGGCCCTCCCCCTAGGGCCCGCCAGCTGGCATTGCTTGGTTGACGGGAGCTGGAGGAGGCCAACTCTGTGGGCCCTAACCGGTCGGAGGGAAGTATGAGGCAGAATGCGGTCCCAGAGATAACCTGGGACCGCATAACCTTTGAACAGTCACTTAATGAAATCTATCTATCTATCTATCTATCTATCTATCTATCTATCTATCTATCTATCTATCTATCTATCTATCTATCTATCCATCCATCCATCCATCCATCCATCCATCCATCCATCCATCTATCTATCTACTATCACATTTTTGCTGATAATGAAAATAAAGGGAGACTAGTATAGATCTATTTCAAGCTATTTAGCTTTCATCAGCTAGCCATACCCTTACTGAGATTTGAATCTGGGCAGCTTGCCTGTAAGCCAGTAGCTTTAATCTCCAAGCCACAGGCTCTCCTCCTACATCAGCTTGTACCAGGGAAGGGTTATATGTTTTTTTTTCTCCTATTGAATTACCTTGTTATACCCAAATATGGGAGGGAGCATACTGCTTCCATTTGGCCTTTCGGCCTTCCAGAGGCCATCAAGGCAGTTTCTCTACACATAGAGAAAATAGTTTGTCATCTATAGCAACTGCCTGGATGGCCCCTGGAGGGGCCGAAAGGCAAAAAGGAAGCAGTATGCTCCCTCCTCTGTTATTAATCAACCACCTCCATTGCGCTGATACCCCACTGGGGTCCTAACCCGACTGGCAGAACCGGATCTTTAGGCCCTTATAAAAAGATAGGAGGGTTGGGGCCAACCTCACATGGGGTGTGGTGGGGGAGATGTTCCAGAGGGTAGGAGCCGAGGTGGCGCAGCGGTTAGAGGCAGGTACTGCAGGCCACCTTAGCTGACACTGATCCGCAGGTCAGCGGTTCAAATCTCACTGGCTCAAGGTTGACTCAGCCTTCCATCCTTCTGAGGTAGGTAAAATGAGGACCCAGATTGTTGGGGGCAATATAAATATATACATTGCTTACTGGTGTAAACCGCTTAGAGAGTGCTTGCACTGTGAGGCGGTATATAAATCTCACAAAATAAATAAATAAATAAATAAATAAATAGGAGCAACAGCAGAGAAGGCCCTTCTCCTGGACCTCCGCCACCCCAGCTGGAATAATGGGGCTCACGGCACCTGCAGCATGCCTCCTCCGCCGGCACAAATGATACAGGCCAGTCCCAGTGGAGGTGAGATGGTCCCTCAAGTAACCCGGACCCATGAAGGGCTTTAAACGTGACCGTCAACACCTTGAAGCAGACTGGTAAACAATTGAGCTGGCAGAGCAGTGGCCTGAGTGGTGTTTGCTGACCGACCTCTGATCAAAAGGCTACGAAACATGACAGTGAGCAAAATGAACTGAAGTGCAGAGCAGGAATTTGCCCCTCAGCAGAACCCTGAGAAATGTGTCAAATGTTACAATGACAAGTTCACCGGCATCGCTTCCCCTAATGCTTCATCAGGAATCTTCCCTCCTAAGATGGTTTCTAGGAGGAATTCCCTGAAACTGTTGAGATTCCTGTAATAGTTTATCTCCACGCGTAGGAAATCCATTGTCTGCTTTCTGAGTAAAGAGGAACACCCATGATAGAATGATAAACAGAGATAGGACAAATAGAGAATGCTCATGGTATTATTCAAGAACAATGACAAATTTGCAATAGAAAGCTTTTGTATGTTTCTTTTCAATGTATTTTAAATTGTTATTAAATTACATTGTTTAGCTGTTCTGGAAATGTTGTACACCGCCCTGAATCCCCAGGGAGTAGGGCGGCATATAAGGTTCTCAGAGTTTGAACTGGGACACCCTGAGATATTTATTTTTATAAATATGCTTCCGGGGTGGAGCCTCGAGGAAAGGTTGCAGGAGAACAGCGCTCCGCTCCCTCCTTCTGAACTGCGTGGAGACGTAGCCCCCAACCCAAACTTTTCCATCTGTTTGTGGGTCGGATGAAAGCTGGAGATCTCAGGAACACCCTAATCCATCGGGGGTGAAGGAAACTGCTATAGAAAAGGACGAGGAGGCTCGAGAAGCTCCAGGCTTGGCCGACGCCGTCGGCACCAAAAATGGCGAGCGCAATGCCGTGGAGCTTCGTTAATTAACATCTTGTAATATCTTGGAAAGTGTTTGAGGCAAGCCTAGAAAGAGAAGGACGCTGGTCAACGCCAGGTATGTATTGCATGCGGATTGGCGTTGCTTTTGGCCGGGATATAACAGCGGTTCTCTGGCCATTAAAGACCAAGAGCGGGACTTTATTTCACCAAGCCTGCCGCTGGTGTTTGCTTTTCCACCATCGCGGCTTGTTATTGCTGTGGCGATTGATATCCCAATTACAATCTCTCTGGAGTTCAGAACAGCTGGGATCCCTGATGAACCTCCAGGACTGCTGGCCGCTAGAGAACTTTGGCCGGGCTCTTTATTATCTTTACCACCAAGTTTATAGCTGCTGCCTGCCGCGTTTGCGCTCGCGGCGACTGGCCTCTTGGCAGCGACTCTTTTGGCAACAGGAGCGGTGGGGCTTACAAGGGACCCCATTTCGACCTGGATGGGATTTATCGAACTTCCACGATAGCGATGACTTTTATTTGATTCTATTACTGTCACCGCAGCCTCAGCGAGGACTTATTTGGCCGCCCCCCTGGACAATTTCTCCCCCCCGATTGCAGCGACGTCTTTATCTGAGAACTATTGCCGTCGCTGCCACCGTTGGAGCTGCGAGGCCTTTTCTGGCCGGCGCAACCCCGGCGTCCTGTGCGCCCCTCTGGGTGAAGTTCCAACCAGACGGATGGCCTAATTTTACCACGAAGGTGACCAACGAGGCGGTGAGGGTTGAGAAGAATAGACCATCAAGGCCTGAGTTTTTGATAGACTTGGTGAACTTGGCCCCATGGTGGAAATTGTGGAGGAGATTGAAAAGAGTGTTTCCAGGTGTTACCTTGGGATTTGAGCCTCATTATTACCAGCATTGTGGGAGAGAGCAGCGGACAAATCACAGAAACATCTGGATGCTTTTAATGACTAACGCAGACCCTGGTGCAGGAGTCAAGGTCTAAGATCTTATCTTGACTGGTCTGGAGGCTGCATGTATGCACCCCCTATTGGCTCTTTTACTATTGATTACTATCTTTTAAGCTTACCCCGGGAGTGGTGTGATTGGGGTGTTGGTGTGAATGGATTTGGGTACGATTGAGGAAATAAATGTATAGATTATAGAAGTATGGGTGATAAAATGAGTGAGCCGGGGACTGGGGTCCGAACCCCCTCTGCTGAGTGTGGAAACAGAAGCGGAGGGGGGCCGGGCTCTGCTAACCGACCCAGTGAGAATGGTATGTATGGCCTGCAGGGAGGGAGGGGGACCAGCGAGGGGGGAGGGGGGATCTCTGGAGGGGATGAGAGCCGGAGTATCCCGGTCATAAGAGGGAGAGGCAGGTATGGCGGGAGCAGAGGGGCGGGCCGCTCTCGGGGAATGAGACCTCGCTATGTACAAGCGATCCCTTGTTCCGGCCCCTCCGATGTGGTTCCATCTTGCTCAACCCGAGTACCTGGCAACCAGGGTTTTCAGGGCCCTGGGCTCAGGATGCTGCTGCTGAACGCCAGGTCAATTACCAACAAAGCCCCCATGATACGTGATCTAATCACTGAGGAGGGGGCGGACCTGGTGTGTATAACTGAGACCTGGCTGGGCCAAGAGGGGGGAGTAGCCCTCTCTGAGATTTGCCCAGACGGGTTCTCAGTGCAGCATCATTCACGACCCCAGGGAAGGGGGGGAGGAGTGGCTATTATAACGCGCCGAAATCTGCATCCTCGTAGGATCCCTGCCCCGGAGATTGTCGGGTGTGAGGCACTCCTTCTAAAGTTGGACTTAGGGGTTCAGGTGGGCCTTTTGCTAACGTACCTGCCTCCCAGCTACGTTGCTAAGGCCCTGCCTGAGCTGCTGGAGGCGATAGCCGGCCTGGCGGTGGAGTTCCCCAGGCTTATGGTGCTGGGGGACTTTAACCTACCCTCGGCAGGCGAAACCTCGGGTGCAGCTCAGGAGTTCATGGATTCCATGACAACCATGGACCTGACCCAAGTAATCCAGGGTCCGACTCATGAGGGAGGTCACATGCTCGACCTAGTGTTTCTTTCGGGACAGTGGAGAGATGATCTGAAGGTAGGGGATATAGTCATCACCCCGTTGTCATGGTCAGACCATTTCCTACTGAGGTTGGATTTCACAGCCCCACTCCTCCTCCGCAGGGAGGCGGGACCGACTAGGTGGTTCCGCCCCAAGCGCCTAATGGAGCCGGAAGGATTCCAGAGGGAACTTGGGGAAATACCTGAAACCCTGGTACACAATTCGTCTGATGCCCTGGTGGCTGCCTGGAACACCGCGGCAGCAGGGGCATTAGATCGAATTGCGCCTTTGCGACCTCTCCGTGGCAGTGGATCCCGGAAAGCTCCCTGGTTTACCGAGGAGCTCCGGGAGATGAAACGCCATAAGAGACGTCTGGAGTGACGCTGGAGAGCCAGTAAAACCGAGTCCGATCGAACACTATTAAGAACTTTTATTAAGTCTTATTTAGTGGCGATAAGGGCGGCAAAACGATCTCATTTTTCCGCTCTTATTGCGTCCGCAGATTCTCGTCCAGCCGCCTTGTTTAGGGTGACTCGCTCCCTCCTTGCTAAAGGGGGGAGCGAGGAACACTTGCAAGGTAGAGCTGAGGAATACTCGCAGTTTCTGACGGATAAAGTCGCTCAGATTCGGTCGAACCTGGACTCTAGCTGGGCAGAGTCCATTGAGTTGACAGGGGCAAGTCTTGGTTTAACATTATGGGAGGAGTTTGAGCCTGTTTCTCCTGAGGACGTGGACAAGGCTGTGGGGGCTGTGAGTTCTGCCACCTGTTTATTGGACCCGTGCCCCTCCTGGCTGGTCTCGGCCAGCAGAGAGGTGGCACGCGGCTGGATCCAGGCGGTTGTCAACGCTTCTCTGAGGGAGGGCTCCGTACCGCAACCGTTAAAAGTTGCGGTGGTGAGACCCCTCCTCAAGAAGCCTTCGCTGGATCCAGCGGATTTGAAGAACTTTCGTCCGGTCTCCAACTTGCCTTTTATAGGTAAAGTTGTGGAGAAGGTGGTGGCCTCTCAGCTCCTTCGGTTATTGGAGGAAACTGATCATCTAGATTCCTATCAGTCGGGTTTCAGGCGCGGTTACAGCACAGAAACCGCCTTGGTCGCCCTGATGGATGATCTCTGGCGAGCCCGGGATGGGGGTAACTCCTCCATCCTGGTGGTACTTGACCTCTCAGCGGCTTTCGATACCATCGACCATGGTATCCTTCTGCATCGTCTCGGCGAGTTGGGAGTGGGAGGCACCGTTTTGCGGTGGTTCTCCTCTTATCTCGCTGATAGGATGCAGTCGGTGTTAGCAGGTGGGCAGAGGTCGTCTCCTAGGCCCCTGACCTATGGGGTGCCTCAGGGTTCGGTCCTCTCACCCATCCTGTTCAACATTTACATGAAACCGCTGGGGGAGATCATCCGTAGACATGGGGTGAGTTTCCAACAGTACGCTGACGACACCCAGCTGTACATTACCACCCCGTCTAAATTCAGGGAGGCGGTTGATGTGATGTGCCAGTGCCTGGACGACGTTAGGATCTGGATGGGGAGGAACAGACTTAGACTCAACCCCGACAAGACTGAGTGGCTCTGGATATTGCCTCCTAAGGACCATGACAACTGTCCCTCCTTGGTTCTCGAGGGAGAAAAATTAACTCCCTCAGAACGGGTTCGCAATTTGGGAGTCCTCCTAGATCCACAGCTAAAATTAGATCAACACCTTACAGCTGTGGCTAGGGGGGCTTTTGCACAGGTTCGCCTGGTGCACCAATTGCGACCATACTTGGAGAAGGAGGCTCTACTCACGGTCACTCACGCCCTTGTCACCTCTAGATTGGACTACTGCAATGCGCTCTACATGGGGCTGCCCCTGAAGAGTATTCGGAGACTTCAACTGGTGCAAAATGCAGCTGCGCGTGCTGTGGTGGGTGTTTCAAGGTACACCCACGTAACACCCATACTCCGCCAGCTGCATTGGCTGCCCATTGGTCTCCGGATACAATTCAAGGTGCTGATCATCATCTTTAAAGCCCTACATGGCTTAGGACCAGGTTATCTCCGGGACCGCATTCTGCCGCATTCCTCCCTTCGACCGGTTAGGTCCCACAGAGTGGGTCTCCTCCAGGTCCCGTCAGCCAAACAGTGCCGACTGGCGGGGCCTAGGGGGAGGGCCTTCTCTGTGGGGGCCCCTGCTCTCTGGAACCAACTTCCCCCAGAGATCCGAACCATCCCCACCTTGCTGGCCTTCCGAAAAGCCATTAAGACATGGCTCTTCCTGCAGGCAGGGGTGAGTTGAGACGATTTATTCCTGATGTCTCCCCCATGTATGTATGATGTGTGTATATTTATATTTTTAATTGTTTTTAAGTGCTTTTAATAATTTTGTTTGGAGTTTTTGTATAAAATGTTGTACGCCGCCCTGAGTCCTGCGGGAGTAGGGCGGCATAGAAAAGCTACCAAATAAATAAATAAATAAATATTTATTTATTTTGTGAGATTTATACACCGCCTCACAGTGCAAGCCCTCTCTAAGCGGTTTACACCAGTAAGCAATGTATATTTACATTGGCCCCAACAATCTGGGTCCTCATTTTACCTACCTCGGAAGGATGGAAGGCTGAGTCAACCTTGAGCCGGTGAGATTTGAACTGCTGACCTGCGGATCACAGTCAGCTAAAGTGGCCTGCAGTACTGCCTCTAACCGCTGCGCCACCTCGGCTCTTGTAACAAATATCAGTAACAAATTTGAAAGGGGGGAAAAGATTGGAAATTTTGCAGGGTTTAAACAAACAGGGGAAACTCACTACCAGAATTGGTTCCTGTTTATCCAGATGAAATAGGCTGAGGGCCCCAACAGGGCTGTCACGGTGTGATTTATTGCCTGTTATATGTATATGCAGGGAGTTGCATCCCTATCTAATATAATGGTTTATTCCTGAGCACGTGATTGATATGTTCTTGTACGCATGTGTGCATTCCAATCTCCGTTCTATCCTTCTTCTTCTGACTTCCAATGAGAGAAGTCGCATTTTATAGCAGAGATGTAATTAATTAGAATTTACTGTTTTTGTACCAAAATAAATATTTTAATTAGAACTTTAAACTGCGGTTTCATTTCTAATGCCTGAATTCCGGGGAAAAGATCCATATTGCCTCTTTGAGATTTATTCTCACGTCGTCAAGGGCTTTGATGCAAAGTCTACCACGATTTTGTTTGCCATTTGGATTGTAATTTTACAAGGGAGGGTGGGTGGTGGTATGTTTACTCCTTCTTCCCACTCTTAATCCCAAAGGTGCTTTTTTCAAGAGGCAACTGGATTTTCTGATTTTTCTTTGAAGACGTTTCTCTTCTCATCCAAGAAGCTTCTTCAGCTCGGACTTCAGCTCAGTCAAAGTTGAAGAAGCTCCTTGGATGAGAAGCAAAACATCTTCAAAGAAAAACCAGAAAGTTCAGTTGCCTCTTGAAAAAAGCACCTTGACCTGGATGACTGAGACTCTCCACAGACATCAATCTCTATGAAAGCCTAAGAATATCAGCAGAGTCCTGGTAGATGCACCTTACCCAGATAAGCAGAGATTAACAGCAATATTAACACTAAACCAACAATCAAACTTAAAGAACACAGCAATCAGAGAAATACCAACTCAGACAAGCAATCAAACAGTCAACAATGGGCTATTCAAGGAATCACCAAGAATACTCCCACCAACACTGACAAGGGCAAGCCAAAGGTATATAAACACAGAGCAAACCCCGCTGCCTTCTGGCACTGATGATGTTACCTAGTTAGGGCATAAAATGTCTGCAAGAAAATAACCAAGCTCAGAGAACACCAAGGATCCCACAATCCTCCTCCTCTCTGCAAACCCCACTCCCTTTTAGCACTGATGATGTTACCTAGTTGGGTAATGAACTGCCTGCAAGAAAACCACCAAGGTCAAAGAGCACCAAGGACCCCAGTCTTCCTCCTCTCCACAAACCTCACTCCTTACTAGCACTGATGATGTTCCCGAGTTGGGTAATGAAATGTCTGCAAGAAAACAACCAAGCTCAGGGAGCACCAAGGAGCCCACAGTTCAACCCTGAGCTTAAAATATTCCCTTCTTTTGGTTCCAATGTGTCACCAGGATACTATGATGTGTGAAACACTTGTATCAGTGCATATTTACCATTGAATGCTTAAGTGAACCAAATAATAATAATAATAATAAAAATGCTGGGGGATACCAAACAGGAAATAATTCATTACCTTTTTTCGTAAGTGGAGGACAGCAAACCTCCATCCGGTCCTTTGGGGATGACTCCTACACAAATTTGATGTTTATCAATAACATGTGGGTTTTCCAAATGAACTGGGAACGGTCTAAAGAAAAGGAGAAAGTCAACACGATGTAATCAACGTATCATAGAGATGGCCTTCATGGCTTAATACTTGTCTGCCTAATTCCTGAAACCAGGCAGAATGAGATCGCAGCCACCTGGAGGTACTTAAGGGTTAACTCTAGCAATCTGCATTATAGGCAGTCCTTGACTTACAACCACTCGTTTAGTGATCGAAGTTACAACGGCACTGAAAAAAGTGACCATTTTTCACACTTACGACCATTGCAGCACGCACGCACACACACCCCACAGTCACGTGATCGAAATTTGGATGCTTGGCAACTGGCATGTATTCATGACGGTTGCCGTGTCCCGGGGTCATGTGATCGCCTTTTGTGACTTTCTGACAAGGAGAGTCAATGGGGAAGCCGGATTCACTTAACAACCATGTTATTAACTTCACAGCTGCCAAGATTCATTTAGCAACTGTGGCAAGGAAGGTGGTAAAATGGGGAAAAACTATCTCGCTTAACCACAGAAATTTTGGATTCAGCTGTGGTCCGGAGTCAAGGACTGCCTGTATATATATATTCATCCATTCATTCTTACCATCTCCTCCATTGTGAGTGTTGTTTCCTGAGAGGAAGGAAAGTTGACAATTTTCACAAGGAGAAAAGAGAATTGGGTCATTCCATGTCAAGTGGTGTGATTTCAGAAAAGTGCCAGGAGGTCTTTTTTTTGTAAAATCAGGCTGAAAATACCCTATTTTTGGCATTTTTACAAAAAACCGTCAACTCTACACTCAATTTGTGAACTATTGGAAAGCAGTAGGAGAATGAAATTTAATATTTGAAAACCTTGTGTTGCTAAGTTATTACACACAAAGTTTCACGTTTCTCATACTTTTCCTCCCAGAGATCTATAAAATCACTGTGTGACAAATAGAGCACAAAAAGTTGTACAAGATGGCTAGGTTTTGTTTCTCTCAACAAAATATTGCCGGAGATATTATATCTCAAAGTTGCGGGAACCTCAAAGTCACACTGTAGAAGGCTGCTGTATGGGGTCACACAAATGACTATATCTCCACAAGTATTGCATCGGCACACGTAACACTTTACCAATGTTCATTGGGGATATGTGTGCATGTTCACACAAAATTTCATCGAAATCCGTGATGGTTGAGCAGGGAGCACTTGACCTGGAATGACCCAATTCCCTTCTCTAAAGGAAGTTGTTTATTCCGAATCACATAATTCACTTGCGCTGATGATAATCTTACAAAAATGTTCATCCTGTACCAGTCCAGATACCTACCAACCTTCTACTCTTATTACACAGAGTAATAAAAATAAAGCAGGAAGGGAAAAAAAACCCTTTTCCCCGAATATATCATGCAGATAATTGGCCGGGATAGTACAATGGACATTAATTTTCATAAAGTAATGAGGTGTAGAAACAAAGTTGAACTGAGATCAATCCAAAGCAAAACTTGCATTCAGACTTAGCTGCAAAACATCTGTTGAGATTCATATACCGTATTTTTCAGAGTATAAGACGCACCTTTTTACCCTCAAAAAGAGGGTGAAAGCTTGGGTGCGTCTTATACACCGAATGCAACCCCACCCAGCGGACCACAACACTAGTTGTTCTGGTGTGCAATGCTCTATAACATCATTTTGAGGGTAGAAGTTGAAACAATTTATACAATTTATAGGAGTTGTTTCTCCCTCATATAACATGTGTGGTTATATGCATAATTTTATCTTTATTTATTTAGTTATGTTTATGTAGTGTATATTGGAGGTGGAGACTCTTTGAGAGCTGTAGGCAACGAAATTTCATTTTAATGTACGCCAATTAGCGTTATTAATGTACACCAATTAAAGTTATTCTATTCTAAGTGGACCAGCACTAGGCTGCGGCATGCCGTAAACCAGGCCGGGTAAACAAGCGAAGCCCCATCCGCGGGATGCAAGCAGCATGCAAAACCACGCCCCCTCTGCTCCGTGGGAAAAAAATCTCTCTCCATGGAACCAGTCCCTGGTGCCCAAAAGTTTGGCTGGTGGCTGACTTAGCAACATCAATTTTGGGCTAAACCCTGATCATAAGTCAACCTGTACGTGTCCCAGGATAATGTTGCAGGATCCAATCTGGGTCAGTCACCGGGACCAGAGATTTACTCTTCTGAACTTTCAAACTCGTACTGGAGCCCATCCTCAGAGAACTTCTCTCTCGCAGAATGTGTGCTTTGGGCTATTCTGTGTGTGTTATTTACATGGTGCCTTTTTCCGATGTTGATTGGGGTATGTTGATGGTTGGCTTTTAAGTCATTAGCTGTCCTTTCCTTGTGTTGCCCAGCCCTGGCCTCCTAAGTACTTGATAAGCTGTTGGTAAATCAGCACTCCTGTTGACTGACAAGGGGCCTGTTTCCCAGGCTTCAATCACTTCCCTGGCTGTTTTTGTGCCTGCTCATCCAACAATCTTAGTACCGTATTTTTTGGAGTATAAGACGGACCGGAGTATAAGACGCACCTTAGTTTTTGGGGAGGAAAATTGGGGAAAACAATCTGCCTACCAGGTATTCATCTGGCTAGCGTCCTTAGTCTGGTCAGCTTCAGCACATTATTTTATCCCCTGGTTAGGACTTAAGAAAACCTTCTTCTGAGAGAGTAACAATGAAAGAGCCTGCAAGCCGGTAAGAGCTGGGAAGATAGATAGCACCTGGTTAGGGCTAAAAAAAAACTTATTCGGAGCAGCTTCAGCACATTATTTTATCTCCTGGTTAGGACTTAAAAAAACCTTCTTCTGAGAGAATAACAATGAAAGAGCCTGCAAGCCGGTAAGAGCTGGGAAGATAGTTAGCACTTGGTTAGGGCTAGAAAAAAACTTATTCGGAGCAAGTAGAGCAATGGAAAAGAATTCTGCAAAGACTTAGGGCTGGAAAAACATTCTTTGGAGAGAATAACAATGAAAAAGCCTGCAAGGTAAGAGCTGGGAAGATCTGTTAGCACCTAGTTAGGGCTGGAAAAAAAAAAGCCACATTCGAAGTATAAGACGCACCCAAATTTTCAGCCACTTTTAGGGAGGAAAAAGGTGCGTCTTATACTCCAAAAAGTACGGTAGTTGCAAAATTGAACGTATACATACATGCAGGCACAAAAACAGCACGGGAAGGGATTGAAGCCTGGGAAATAGGCCCACTTTGGGAGGCCCCGGGGAGGTCAGGGGAGCCTGGTGTGCTGTGGACCATGGGGTCATGAAGAGTCCGACACGACTTAGCGACTGAACCATGAAAACAACACACAGTAGTTCCGTAACAGTAGTCAAGTATAAATGCATCTTTGAAGGATATGAGCAGTCTAGAAACATGAGAAACAAACAAACAAGAATAATCTCCCAGGGTCCTTTTCTAATTGGATGTCCATTAATCCCAGTAAGTAAAGTTCTGCTTAAAGTTGAATGCTGATCTTTAAAATTCTTTTTATTGTTATCTGCATTTGAACCCAGACATTTCTGACTTTTTTACAAGTCCACCAGGCACAATAAAACAGCCAAGCGTTCCAATGACATTTCCGGGCACAACAAAACTGAGTGTTGGCGAGCCAAGTTTGAATTGTATCAGTGTAAATATAGCAATTACGGCGGGCAAGCAATAAGATTTCTTGACAATCGCAGAAGAAAAAGAAAATAAACACATTGTTCTGTAACAGGAATCGGGGAGATAATGCTAACCGTGGAAAATCCCTGAGTTTTTCCTCTTTCAGTATCACTGCTGTCAATATTATTTCAACCCCACCTTGCTGGCTTTCCGGAAAGCCATTAAGACATGGCTCTTCCTGCAGGCGGGGTGATTCAGAGACCGTTGAACATCTTGGTCTCCCCCATGTATGTACTGCTTGTGTTGTTTTTATTTTTTTAAATTGCTATTTTATTATTGCATTTTTATTGCATTATAGCTGTTCTTGCACATGTTGTACGCCGCCCTGAGTCCCCAGGGAGTAGGGCGGCATATAAGAATCGCTAAATAAATAAAATAAATAAATAAACCCCAGGGCAAAAGTTATTTCCAAACAACCATTTTCTTTCATAGAGATCATTTGTGTCTGGAGGCTGATTTGCAACAGCTCGCCCTGGAAGACCAGGGAATCTCCCATTTTCAAAGTATTCAGGAAGCTTTGGAAAAGTTTTCCTGGAAGATCTTTAAGGTCTGGGAATTAATGCTGCACAGCTTGCAGGACTGGAAATACCACTTTACTTGGAATGGTTTAAACCTTAAGTATACATGTCTCAAAGGTGCTTTTGCAAGAGGCAACTGGACCTTGTTTTTCCTTGAAGACGTTTCACTTCTCATCCAAGAAACCTGGATGAGAGGTTTCCTGGATGCGAAGAAGCGAAACATCTTCAAGGGAAAAAAGAAAGTTCAGTTGCCTCCTGGAAAAAGCACCTTTGGGACAACCTTGAGCTGGATAACTGAGAACCTTCACAGATACTTAAATATAAATCCTATTTGTTTTGTTGTAGGTCGCCATCATGTGGGGAACCGCGAGAGCAGCGGCTGTATTGAATGTTATCGAGAATACCTTGGCTATGGATTTTGCTGTATGGCTTTTTAATGTTTTTATTTTTTTATTTGTATCCTGCCTTTATTTTTACAAATAACTCAAGGTAGTGAACATATGCAACACACCTTCCTTCTCCTATTTTCTCTACAACAACAACCCTCTGAGGCAGGTTGGGCTGAGAGAGAGGGACTGGCCCAAAATCATCCAGCCAGCTTTCATGACTAAGGCAGGACTAGAACTCACCGTCTCCTGGTGATTGGCCCAAAGTCACCCAGCCGGCTTAAATGGCTAAGGCGAGACCAGAACTCATTGGTTTTCTAGTCTGGTGCCTTAACCACTAGATCAAACTGCCTTTATTCAAATTAGTACTATATTTACTTGTTTAAAGCATTTGTATTTATTTACTTATTTGTGTGTTAAATGTATTTGCTGCCCATTTTGCTGTGGGGCTATTCTGGGTGGCTTACAACAATAACACGGGGGGGAACAATGAAACCCCCCCCGTAAACAATAACAAAGGAATAAAACAATAAAAATAAACAATGGAGGCACAATCAAGTAAATAAATAATATAGTTGCCTGGTTTTTTAAAAATTCATGATTATGATTTTAAAATGTTAACTGCTTTTCTATTTATCTTTTTGCGATCTCTAAGCTGCCCAGAGTCATTTTATTGGGGCGTATATTTATGGTATATATCATAAAGAATAAAATAAAATAAAATAAAATAAAATAAAATAAAATAAAATAAAATAAAATAAAATAAAATAAAATAAAATAAAATAAAATAAAATAAAATAAAATAAAATAAAATAAAATAATAAAATAAAATAATAAAATAAAATAAAATAAAATAAATAAAATAAAATAAAATAAAATAAAATAAAATAATAAAATAAAATAAAATAATAAAATAATATAAAATAAAATAAAATAAAATAAAATAAAATAAAATAATAAAATAAAATAAAATAATAAAATAAAATAATAAAATAAAAATAAAATAAAATAATAAAATAAAATAAAATAATAAAATAAAATAAAATAATAAATAAAATAATAAAATAAATAATAAAATAAATAAAATAATAAAATTAAATAAAAATTAAATTGAAAAATAAAATAATAACATAAAATAAAAATAAAATAATAACAAAACAAATAAAATAAAATAAAAAATAAAATAAAATAAAAAAATAAAATAAAATAAAATAGTAAAACTGACCATCTTATACTGAATTCTGGGAAGCTCCCAATCAGCATTTAAAAGAATATTAGGAATATAACTTAATGCATAAATATAATAAAACCATAAACATTAAATACACATATAATAAAGAAAGAAAGAAAGAAAGAAAGAAAGAAAGAAAGAAAGAAAGAAAGAAAGAAAGAAAGAAAGAAAGATGACCATCTTATACTGAATTCTGGGAAGCTCTCAATCAAGGCTGAATCAACCTTATGCCAGTCAGGATCGAACTCCTGGCAGTGGGCAGAGTCAGCCTGCAATACTGCATTCTATCCACTGAGCCACCAGGGCTCTAATAAATACATAGTATTGTTGCTATTGCTTTGGCTGCAGCTGCTGTTTTTATGCCCACTTTAGAGTCACCTTGACTGAAGTGGCCTATTAATTATTATTTTTTAATTGATTCAAAAAGGAAATAAAACAGGACTCACATCTGCATCTCCATAGCAAAAGAGGAAAGTGGGGAAAGGGTCCCGCTGGTCAGAATGATGGTGCGGACTCCCTGACGAACCAACTCCTGCATGCTGTATCCGGGGCTGAAACACCAATAGCTCAAGATCTTCCCTGTATCAAATGAACACCAAGGCAAAATGTTAGAGCACCTTCGAGTGTCAAATTAAAGATGAAGGTAAAGATGATTTTACATGTCAAGCATCTATTAACCTAGAGCAGTGGTTCCCAACCTGTGGTACGTGTACCACTAGTGGTACGCGAGGGCCTTCCAGGTGGTACGCGAACCCCTTCGGGGTCATGAACAATTTTTAGTTAGTTATTTTTTACTTCACAAAAATGTTTACTGCCTAACACAAGATAATCTGGCAACGATTCGCAACTGTTGCCACACGCCACCCACCTGGTCCCAGCGGCCCGAGAATCCAGTTGCTGGATGCGCGGGGCCAAAAAAGGAACGGTGACTGTTCTGAACTCTCAGCAGTCGCACAGTAGAACCCTCGTGAGAAGGTGCGCGTCGTAGCGAGCTCTCGAGCTAAGGTTAATCTCACTCTGTTATTGTTAGCACTATGTTCTCTTGACTCAAGTTACCCTTTGATATTCATTACTGCATCTCAGTGTGTATGTTACTATTTTTATTATTATTTTGTATACTTATATACTTATTATTTTCGTAGTTGGTTTGCGTGTTCTACTTGTACAATTATGGAAATAAAGTGATATCTGATCGAATTTAGTTTCTCTGGAACCAGGTGGTACGCGGCGACTGTACGGGACCTCCAAGTGGTACTCGATCACAAAAAGGTTGGGAACCACTGACCTAGAGTGACTTTGTTTTTCTAACTTGCTAGGTAGAACTAAATTTTTTACATCTTTTCTCTGGCCTACGTCAAATCTTTACAACAATGGACTCCTTGGTGCTCTCTGGGCTTTTTTTTTGCAAATGTTTCATTATCCAACTAGGTAACATCATCCAGAGTGAATAAAAATTGATGATTTTTTAAATAAAAAAATCGGATTTTTAAATTTTAAATTAGATTTTTTTAATCAAATTTATTTTAATAAAATGCTTTTGGAGTAAAAAGCTATCTAAAGGTAGTTTTCCATTTAAGATACATTAATAATTTAGTTTATTCAGCATGAAATGGAGCTTAGTTATGTAGCATGAGGCTGCATATTCTGCAATATTGGGATTGTCGGTGAGTCAACAGCGGGTCAGAGGAGGAGCTGCTGCGGGACAGAGATGACATTTGCTCTTTAAAAATTATGATTTAAATAGAGTTGATTTAAATCAAGCTTAGTGATTGAAATCGTGATTTAAATCGCCTTGATTTAAATCATATCCATCTTGACATCATCAGTATCAACTTCGAACTGAACCTGGCCTAAGCTATTTTACTGATCCTCAGTTGCCACACAGAAGGGCAAGGAGGTTGGAATACCTTGCTAGACATAACAGAGACCTTTCTCGTGGGAGTCAAGGTCATCTCCATGGGGAACTGATAAGACTGAGGAAAGAGAGTCTGGATTGGCCAATGTGACCTGTGACACTTGGGGATTGTTTTAATTATACTGAAACTGCGGGAATTATTTAGAGCTGGTTTTCCTTTAATAGGTGCCGATATGATGTACTCAATAAAGAAGTCCTCTGAGGTGGATCCAAGTCTCAGAGTTTTGATTTGTTTAGGTTCATTAGTTGGAACCTTGGCAATCAGTACACTGTGTGAAGCCATCCCTGCATTTCAGTTGCATCTTTGATTTGGTTCTGCTGTCACACAAAGGTGAAAAAAGCACATACAGTCAGAAATTCCGTACAGGTAGTCCTTGATTTACAACAGTTCATGTAGTGACCAAAGTTACAACGGCAACTGAAAAAGTGATTTACGACCGTTTTTCACACTTACAACTGTTGCAGCATCCCCATGGTCACGTGATCAAAATTCAGATGCTTGGCAACTGACTCATACTTATGACGGTTGCACTGTCCCAGGGTTATGTGATCCCTTTTGAGACCTTCTGACAAGCAAAGTCAATGGGGAAAGCGGATTCACTTAACAACCCTGTCATTAATTTAACAACTGCAGTGATTCACTTAACAACTGTGGCAAGAAAGGTTGTAAAATGGGGTAAAATTCACTTGACATATGTCTCGCTTAGCGACAGAAATTTTGGGCTCAATTATGGTCGTACGTCGAGGACTACCTGTAGCTGATTTTGCGTACCTGTCCACGAGATTTGTCTGAGATCACTTTATTACAAACCCTGTATTTTTTCACTAGGCCTCTTAACAAATTCAATCACAGCCTGCTCACTGTTAACAACAGAAAACATGACCCCTGAGTAGCAGTGCACAGGTAGTCCTCGACTTACAAAAGTTCATTTAGTGACTGTTCAAAGTTACAACAGCACTGAAAAAAGTGACTTATGATCATTTTTCCCAGTTACAACCTTTGTAGCATCCCTAGGATTATGTGATCAAAATTCAGAAGCTTAGCAATAGCAATAGCACTTAAGACTTATATACCGCTTCACAGTGCTTTACAGCCCTCTCGAAGCAGTTTACACCAGTGATGGCGAACCTATGGCACGCGTGCCACAGGTGGCACGCGGAGCCATATCTGCCGGCACGCGAGCCGTTGCCCTAGCTTAGCTCCAACACGCATGTGCACGCCGGCCAGCTGATTTTTGGCTCACGCGGAGGCTCTGGGAGGGCGTTTTCAGCTTCCGGAGAGCCTCCAGGGGGGCGGGAGAGGGCGTTTTCGCCCTCCCCAGGCTCCAGGGAAGCCTACTGGGCCCACCGGAAGTCAGGAAACGGGCTATTTCTGACCTCCAGAGGGCTTCCAGGGGGGGCAGGGAGGCCATTTTCGCCCTCCCCAGGCATTGAATTATGGGTGTGGGCACTCGAGCGTGTGAGATAGCGCACGTGCACGCGCTTTCGGCACCCGAGGAAGAAAAGGTTCACCATCACTGGTTTACACAGTCAGCCTCTTGCCCCCAACAATCAGGGTCCTCATTTTACCCACCTCGGAAGGATGGAAGGCTTTGAAGTCAACCTTGAGCCTGGTGAGATTTGAACTGCGAAATTGGAGGCAGCCGGCCGGCAGGCAGCAAAAATAGCCTGCAGTACTGCACTCTAACCACTGGTTCATACTTATGACCATTGCTGTGTCCCAAGGTCATGTGATCACCTTTTGCGACCTTGTGACAAGCAAAGTCAATGGGGTTGCCAGATTCACTTAACAACTGGGTTTCTAACTTAACACCTGCAGTGATTCACTTAACAACTGTGGCAAGGAAGGTCGTAAAATGGGGCAGAACTCAGATGTCTAACAACAGAAATTTTGGGCTCAATTGTGATCATAAGTCGAGGACTACCTGTACAATCAATGAAGCTGATTTAAAATGTCCATAATTGTCAGGAGAAGTTTGTCTACTTAGTCATTTAGTTGAGCTCTTCACAGAGTATTAAATCCTTAACAGAGACTGAGCAACAAACATTAAAATTCTGGGTTTTCTTCCCAGGGTTGCTGCATGCATGCCTTATCCATTTTAATACTTCTCTGCAATATTATCCAAACAGAACCGAAAGAAAAACAATAAAATTCTTTTTCCTTTTTCCAACGAAATCTGTGTTCTGAACTGTATGTTTACAAATCTTCCTGGAACTAAGGACAAAGCCTAATTAAGAACAAAGAGGAAAAAAAGGGCAAGCATTGCTTCGGAAAAAGCCAAAGAAAATAACTCCCTGCAGAGAAACTCTGTTCATGGAATATGCCTCTTTGTTCTTTGAAAGCCCTATTGTCTTTGTAGTCCTGCCTCATTTCCCGAGTGGTACCCCTGAATTGCCTCGCAAAGCTCACAGTGTGTTACATGCAATCAAATATCTTGCTTGCTGCATCCAGTCACAACCGTGGTGGACTTTACAATTCAATCTGTCCCTTATTTTGGCCTATCTTTCTCCCCAGTGTTATTACTAGAGGTAGTCCTCGACTTACGACCACGATTAAGACTTCCTGGACTTTTCAAAGGACACAACTGGCGCACAGAAGCCCAAGGAAGAAACAGTCTCCAATACAGGTAGTCCTCCATTTACAACAGTTCATTGAGTGACCGTTCGAAGTTACGACGGCACTGAAAAAAGTGAGGTGACTGTTTTTCACATGACCACTGCAGCTTCCCCTGTAATCAAAATTCAGATGCTTGGCAACTGACTCATATTTATGACGGCTGCAGTGCCGTCCCCTTTGGGGTCCCCTTTTGAGATTTTCTGGCAAGCAGAGTCAATAGGGAAGCCAGATTCACTTAACAACCATGTTACTAACTTTAACAACTGCAGCGATGCACTTAACAACTGTGGCAAAAAGAAAGGTGGTTGAAATGTGGCAAAATTCACTTAATATCCGCCTTGCTTATCAACAGAAAATTTGGGCTCAACTGTGTTCGTAAGTCGAAGACTAGCTCAAAGGTGCTTTTTCAAAAGGCGACTGGATTGGGTTGTTTTTTTTTTGAGGAAGAATGAGAAGACATTTCACTTCTCATCCAAGAAGCTTCATCGGTTCTAGCAGGACTTTGGGGGGCGATGGAAGGAAAAGGTAACCCCACCATCCAGTCACAACTGATGAAGTTTCTTGAATGAGAAGTGAAACTTCTTCCTTCCTCAAGGAGAAACACTGTCCAGTTTGTTAGGACTATGTCCAAACGGTTGGGTTGTTAATATATAAAGCCACCAATCTATGTGTATATATTTAAGTACTACGACTTTAAATGTATTGCTGTATTCTGATTGGTTGTAGTGTTTCAGGATTGCCATAAGAGGGAGCTAGAGATCATGGTTTCAGGTTCGTTCTCTCTACTGATTCATTCGTGACTGACTTTGTGTCTGATAGTGAGCTCTATGTGAAGCTCTGTTACTCTCTGATAGTATTGAGGTGTTTGTAAGCTGTAATATCTTTGTTTGATGTTTAAGACAAAGACAGGCTGGTAAGAAGATTATTGTACTTCTTGATATTGACTGACTGAACGTGTATGACCTGGACTGTTTAAGTGGACTGTGCTATTTATCTAAAAGTAAACTATTTTATATACTTTAACGAATCTGTTTGTGACTGGATCATTACTCCTATCCACTGGTTGCCAAGATGAAATACTCCGTTTCTACATGCATGTCCCTGATAACTCAGGGGTCGCTCTGCACACTCCTTAACACAGTTGCCTTTTGAAAAAGCACCTTTGAGACAACTATGACCTGGATGACTAAGAATCTCCGTACACATTTAGCCTCCCAATAGTGTTCATCGTAACAACATGCTAAGTTAACAGCCTAATAAATCGACCGCTATATTTTATGCCAAGCTGTAAACGTGTTTAACCCTCAGGTTACCTTGTTTTTTAGTTGGCAACGAGTTCCACAAATCGGTCCGGGGCTTCCATTTTTTATTGTTTTCATCAAGATGGATATGGACCTTGAGAATGAGGCATAAGAGGATAACATCAAAGAACAGGAGATGAACCTGCATCATGATGTCTCAAAGGGGTCTATACGTCCATAAAAGGAATGCAAACCACCATCTAATATAGTGTTTCCCAACCTTGGCAACTTGAAGATGTCTGGACTTCAACTCCCAGAATTCCCCAGCCAGCGAATGCTGGCTGGGGAATTCTGGGAGTTGAAGTCCAGACATCTTCAAGTTGCCAAGGTTCGGAAACACTGATCTAATACAATCTGCATTCTATAAGAGTTTTTAGGTCCATTTACTGTGATGAATGTGAACCAAATCCTTTAGTTTACAATTTCCGTCCTTCCGAGTTAGAGATGACTATTCGGGAGTCATCGTAAAGGAGAATTTGAGTGATCAAGCTAAAATTCCCCAACCCAAATAGACATGTTCAGGGGAACTAAACTGTCAGCTCAACTAATAACACCTTAGAATGCCAAAGAATACTGACAAATAGGAAAACACCATGGGTGTTGAACAAAGCTCTGGAAATGAAAACAACTCCTAAAAATAAACCCTGTTTATGAAAAGCTGTCTCTTTGTTTTTCAAAAGCCCACAGTCCTTTTGGTTTTGCTGCATTATCTAACAGCTATTTTAGTTATTTGTATCCCACCCTTATTATTTTTTATAAATAAGGCAGCAAACATACCTAATATTCCTTGTTTCTTCTATTTTCCCCACAACAATGACGCTGTGAGGTAAATTGGGCGGAGTGAGAGGGACTGGCTCAAAGTCACCCAGCCAGCTTTCATGGCTAAGGTGGGACTAGAACTCACCGTCTTCTGGTTTCTAACCTGGAATCTTAACACTAGACCAAACTGGCTTTTGAATGCTTTAATGACCTCATTAAGTCCGTGTTTCTCAACATTGGCAACTTTAAAATATGTGAATTTCAACTCCCAGAATTTTCCTAAAGTTCAACCAGTCAGAATAGAGCTGGAAGGGACCTTGGAGGTCTTCTAGTCTAGCCTCCTGCTCAAGCAGGAAACCCTATACTATTTCTATAGGGTCTCCTGTACTGTCCAGTCTCTTCTTAAAAATCTCCAGTGATGGAGCACCTACGACTTCTCAAGAGAAGCCGTTCCACTGGTTGATTGTCCTCACTGTCAGGAAATTTCTTAATTCCAGGTTGCTTCTCTCTTTGATTAGTTTCCATCCATTCTTTCTTCACTTGCCTCCTGGTTCTTTGGAAAATAAGTTGATTCCCTTCTTCTTTGTGGCAGCCCCTCAAATACTGGAATAGTGCTATCATGTCCCACCTAGTCCTTCTTTTCTCTAGACTAGCCAAACCCAAATCCTGCAACCGTTCTTCATGTGTGTTTGTCTCCAGGCCTTTAATCATCTTAGCTGCTAAGGTTGAGAAAGACTGCATTAAAGTGTGCTATATGCTGGACCCAAACAAATGCTTGCAGTTGCCTATATCACTTAATGACATCACTGCTGTTTCCAATAATATGCATATTCTGTCTGCTTAAATCTGTAAACAGTGGTAATAAATGTGGGTCTCTTTGGGTCTGTCTTTAGCCTCCAGCTCTGTCAATGGATCAATTTTCTGCTTCAGTGTGATTGTGTTCTGGTTTTTGGTTTAAACTAAGAAAATTACTCTGGAATAGCATCAAGTATCTGGAAGGCATCACATTGGGTAAAGCTTCACAGAGACTGTATATATGTAAGGGCTGTCAAGAAACAGATGGATTGCAGTTTAGAAAAGAATAACTAACAGCCAGTTTGGTCTAGTACAGTGATGGCGAACCCTTTTTTACTCGGGTACCAAAAGGGTGTGCGTGATAGTGCTGGCACACGTGCCCAAATCCATAATGCAATGCCCTCCCCATCGCGCATGCATGCACAACCCCCCACTTGCTCCCCCGAGGCATGCACGCAGACCTTACTGAAGCCTCCGGACTTCCAGTAGGCCCGTTGGGCCATTTTTCGCCCTCCCCAGGCTTCAGGAGGTTTTCCTGAAGCCTGGGGAAGGCGAAAACATCCACAGGCTCCAGAGGCTTTCCTGAAGCTTGGGGAGGGCGAAAACGGCCTCCCCCCTGCCCTCCGGAAGGCCGAAAATCAGCTGGCCAGCACACACATGCGCACTGGAGCTGATATAGGGCAACGTCTCGCATGCTCTCAGATATGGCTCTGCGTGCCACCTGTGGCATGCGTGCCATAGATTCGCCATCATGGGTCTAGTAGCTAAGGGACCAAGCTAGAAACCAGGAGACAATGAGTTCTAGTCCCACATTAGGCATGGAAGCTGCTGGGTGATTTTGAGCCAATCACCAGGAGACGGACTTCCAGTTCGGCTTTAGGAATGAAAGTCAGCTGAGCGACTTTGGGTCAGTCCTCTCTCTTAGCCCATCCCACCTCAGAGGATTGCTGTTGTGGAGAAAATAGGAGGAGGAAGGAGTATTAGATGATATTATTATTATTATTATTATTATTATTATTATTATTATTATTATTATTATTATTATTATTATTATTATTATTATTATTATTATTATTATTATTTATTCACAAAAATGTAATACACAGCAAACGAGATTTATATGCTGGATTTTGTATCACTATATCACAAGTCGAACACTTCCCAAGCGTCTAGGACTGTGTGATGTATTTTCGTATGATGCGTGCAGATCCAAGTACGGTGGCCTTTTGCAACTGACAGATCGTGATTTTGTCAATGTTTATTGTTTTCAAATGCCGGTTAAGGTCTTTTGGCACAGCACCCAGTGTGCCGATTACCACTGGGACCACCTGTACTGGTTTATGCCAGAGTCGTTGTAATTCGATTTTAAGGTCCTGATATCGGTTAAGTTTTTCTTGTTGTTTTTAATCAATTCGACTGTCACCTGGTATGGCGACATCAATGATCCACACTTTTTTATTTTCCACAATCGTGAGGTCTGGCGTATTATGTTCCAAAACCTTGTCAGTCTGAATTCGAAAGTCCCAAAGTATTTTGGCATGTTTGTTTTCAACTACTTTCTCAGGTTTATGATCCTACCAGTTCTTTACCACTGGTAGGTGGTAGTTGTGGCACAGGTTCCAATGAAGCATCTGGGCCACGTAGTTGTGCCTCTGTTTGTAGTCCGTCTGTGCGATTTTCTTGCAGCCGCTGAGGATATGATCAATTGTTTCATCAGCTTCCTTGCAAAGTCTGCATTTTGGGTCATCAGCTGATTTTTCGATCTTGGCTTTGATTGCATTTGTTCTAATTGCTTGCTCCTGGGCTGCAAGAATCAAGCCTTCTGTCTCCTTCTTCAGTGTTCCATTAGTGAGCCATAACCAGATCTTCTCCTTATCAACCTTTCCTTCAATCTTGTTGAGGAATTGCCCATGCAAGGCTTTATTGCACCAACTGTCGGCTCTAGTTTGCATTGCAGTTTTCCTATACTGATGCTTGGTCTGCTGCACTTTCAGAAGCTTCCGGTTGTTTACTTCAATCAATGCAGGTTCTTTACTTTCTTTGATGTATTCTGCCAATGCATGTTTTTCTTCTTCTACTGTTTGTTTTACTTGTAAAAGTCCTCTGCCACCAGTTTTTCTGGGCAGATATAGTCTGTCGACATCACTACGAGGATGAAGTGAATGGTGAATGGTCATGAGTTTTCTTGTTTTTCTGTCCAAATTGTCCAGTTCAGCCTGTGTCCAGTTTATTATGCCAGCAGTATATCTTATAACAGGTATAGCCCAGTTGTTTATGGCCTTGATGGTGTTGCCTCCATTGAGCTTGCTTTTGAGAATTTTTCTGACTCTTTGTGTGTATTCTTTACTGACCACATTCTTCACATGATCATGTTTGATATTATCCAGTTGTAGTATGCCCAGGTATTTATAGGCCTCTGGCTGATGACACTTTATGGCTTGACCATTAGGCTTGTTTATGCCCACACTTTCAGTGATTTTGCCCTTCTTCAATGCTACTGTGGCACATTTGTCCAAACCAAACTCCATGCTGATATCATTGCTAAAGATTCGGACAGTGTTGGTCAGAGACTGAATTTCAGTTTCAGTTTTTCCATACAACTTCAGATCATCCATGTACAACAGGTGTGAAATTTTATTAGATTTTTTGGATGTTTGATAGCCAAGGTTTGTTTTTTGTAAGATTGTTGACAGCGGGATCATGGCAATGATAAAAAGTAATGGTGACAATGAGTCTCCCTGGAAAATTCCTCTTTTGATGTTGACAAATCCGTAATTTTCATTTCCCACAAACAGTTCAGTTTTCCAGTGCTTCATCATGTTTTCAATAAAACTGCCAACATTTTTACAAATCCCAATGGTGTCTAGGCACTTGATGATCCAACTGTGTGGGAGTGAATCAAAAGCTTTTTTATAGTCAATCCATGTTGCGTGAAGATTAGTTTTTCGGCTTTTGCAATTCTCCAGAATCATTTTATCAATCAAAAGCTGATCTTTTGTGCCCCTGCTTTTTCGTTTGTTGCCTTTCTGTTCATCTGGTAAGATGTCATTCTCTTCAAGATAATCTTGAATTCTGTCAGCCATAATGCCAGTCAATAGTTTAAACATAGTGGGTAGACAAGTTATTGGCCTATAATTTCCTGGTGCTGCTCCTTTTGCTGGGTCTTTATGTATCAGATATGTTCTCCCAGTTGTCAACCATTCACTGATACTTTCTTTTTGCAGCATCTCATTGAATTTTTGGGCCATTTTTTCATGCAGACTGGTCAGATGTTTGAGCCAAAATCCATGCAGTTGATCACTGCCAGGTGATGTCCAATTCTTTACTTTCCTCACACATTTGCTGATCATTTCAGTTGTTATTTGCATCTGTTCCATTTTCTTGTGTGAGAATTTTTCTTCAAACTCTTTTATCCACCCAGCATTTTTGTTATAGTCCTTCTCAATTATTATTATTATTATTATTATTATTATTATTATTATTATTATTATTATTATTATTATTATTATTATTATTATTATTATTATTATTATTATTATTATTATTAGTTGCATTTGTATGCCACCCACTCCACAGAGACTCTGAGCGGCTCACAACAATAAAAATTTACATGCAACAATAAATTTAAAAAGCATTAAAAACAATTATTAAAACATTAAAAAACATTAAAAACAGCAATTTAGAAACCCCCATACAATAATTCATTCATGGGGCCAAGAATAATCGGTGTTCACCGTCTTATGTTCACCGTCTTCAGTTATTTATGAAAATAATAAAGGTGGTACAAAAAGAGTCTTTAAAAACTCCAGTGGTTAAACTGAAGATCTGTAAAACCTGTGCTTTCCACTTCCTTAAAATGTAGTGGCCATTTAAATTTAATTTAATTTAATGTATTCGATTTAGGTGCCGTTTAACTTCAAACAATTCTTGCTTGGTCTATTGAAAGGATTTGGAAATCATACTCTGATTTTCTAGCAGCTAAAGAATATATCACTGCCTTACAAGGGTGTTACTTACCTTATAGTGTTTTGATACCACATGGCCTGGAACTATGCCAGATGTCCCTTCCGATGGACCAAAATTAAAAACAGTCTGCAATAGAGGGAAAAACTAGAATTGAATGGTTGACAAATCCAGCCACATTTCTAGTAAAGTAACATTCGAAAATGCCTTCCCCTTATCACCAAAAAGGATTTCATTGTGATCTTATGACTTTGCTGTCTCTATAGCCGAACAGAACAGAACAGAACAGAACAGAACAGAATAGAATAGAATTCTTTATTGGCCAAGTGTGATTGGACACACAAGGAATTTGTCTTTGGTGCATATGCTCTCAGTGTACATAAAAGAAAAGATTCATGGCCTTAACTCAGCAATCAGACTGAAAGCATGGGAAACTAAAAACATTTAAAATGTGCACTTTTAAAGCAGTTTATTATTTAGTTGTTTGTTTTAGAAAAAAGTAACTAATAGTCAGCCTGGGCTAGTGGTTAAGGCACCAGGCTGGAAGCCAGAAGACTGTGAGTTCTAGTCCCACCTTAGGCATGAACACCAGCTGGGTGATTTTGAACCAAACACCAGAAGACGGTGAGTTCTAGTCCCAATTTAGGCATGAAAGCAAGCTGAGTGACCCTGGGCCAATCACAAGGAGACCGAGCATCTTAAACCAAGCTAAATCCAAAAGTGCTATCGAATTCCTGGAAGCCTGGCACTCAGACATATCAGCCATCAACAGGCACATAGAGATAAATAATATCTACATACCATTAAAAAAAAGACAATCAAAAAGCTAAAAAGGAAATAAAAAGACCTCACCAGCAATCAACATCCAGAAAAGCAGAGATCAACACCAAGGTGAATATTAGACCAACAATCAAGCTGTAAGCAATACCCCAAATCAGGGAACGATCAACTGAGACAACAATCCAACAATATACAACCTAATTAAGGAACCACTAAGAACACTCCCATCAACACCAACAGGGCAAACCACTTGTATATAAGCAGAGAGCAAACCCCCCTTCACTTCTAGCACTGATGATGTTACCTAGTCAGGTAATGAAGCGCCTGCAAGAAAACAACCAAGATCAGAGAGCATTGGGAACCCCAATGAGCTACAAATATTCTCTTGTATTGGTAGGGATGTTTTTCTTTATGAGTTTTCTGACTTCTGGTAAAAAGCCATTCTGTTTTAAAAGTATTTGTGATCTGAGGGTGATTAACATCAGTTTCTTATCATGATTAGTCAAGAGACCTGCAGCCACCACTGACCTCTATAGGGGGAATGGGGACCATTTACTGGCCCATCTTGCATATCTTGTGTTTGCAACAAATGCCTCAGGAATTTCCCAGTACAGCTAATCCTTGACTTACAACAGTTCATTCAGTGAACGTTCAAAGTTACAACGACACTGGAAAAAGCGACTGATGACCGTTTTTCATGACCTTTGCAGCATCCCCATGATCATGTAATCAAAACTCAGGTGCTTGGCAACTGGTTCATATTTATGACCATTGCAGTGTCCCGGGGCCATGGGATCACTTTTTGCGACCTTCTGAAAAGCAGTCAATGGGGAAGGCAGATTCAAGTTTAACAATCAGGTTACCAATTTAACAACTGCAGGGATTCGCTTAACAACAGTGGCAAGAAATGTTGTAAAATGGGGCAAAACTCACTTAACAAATGTCTCGCTCAGCCACAGAAATGTTGGGCTCAATTGTGGTCGTAAGTCGAGTAAGAAAGACTATTTTGGCCTCTGCAACCCAAGTAAGATCCTCCTGCTAGCCTTTGGTGCTATTTTTGACAAGCATTCTGAGGCAAACTCGGATTGTTTTCATGGAACTTTTTCGTCCTGCAGAGTGTAAGCTGCTTACGGCCATATTAAACACATGGCGTAAAAAATTGCTGGAACTAAATAATAGGTGGGTTTTTTTGTTTTTTGTTTTGCTCCTGCTGTGAAATTGCCTAGTGCTTCGCTCCGAATTTACTATTCCTTTTACTATTTTCATTTTAGAATGTTTTAAAATGATAATGAGGATGATCAAAGCAGCCCTTGAAGGGAACTGAAAGAACAGAAGGGCGGAAGAGAAATAATTTTATGCAAAAATAGATTATTAAATTCTCTGAAGGGAGACAGATTCTTAACCAGGTCTCTTCCACATTCAGTAGCTCCGTTTCCATAACTTGCTAAATTTGTTTTAACCCTATGGTTATGGTTTTTGAAGAGACAGTCCCTGCTCAGCAATTGTACAGGTGGTCCTCGACTTATGACCACAATAGAGCCGAACGTTTATGTTGCTAAGCGAGACATTTCTTAAGTGAGTTTTGCCCCATTTTACAATTTTACTTGCCATAGTTGTTAAGTGAATCATTGCAGTTGTTAAGTTCATAATCCGGTTGCTAAGTGAATCTGGCTTCCCCATTGACTTTATCAGGTGTTCACATGATCCGGCGGATGCTGCAGCGGTCATAAATATGACCCAGTTGCCAAGCGTCTGAATTTTCGTCACGTGACCATGAGGATACTGCAATGGCTGTAAGTGTGAAAAAACGGTCACTTTTTTCAGTCATGTTGTAACTTCCAATGTTCACTAAATGAACTGTTGTAAGTCAAGGACTACCTGTAATTGGAACCGGGAACTCCATTGCAGTCATAGGGTAAAACATTGCGTGACTGCACCGACTTATGACCACGGTTGTGCCCCTCCCACCTGCCGTCGTTAGGAGAATCCCGTGTGGTGGCAGCATCCCACAGTTATGGGGTTGCAAATTGAGACCTCCAGCCGGCTTCCCCATTGAATTTGCTTGTCAGAAAACGAAGATCCATAAAAGGCGATCATGTGACTGCGGGGCAATGCAATGTTGCAATTCCAAGCGGATGGCAAGCGCCTGAATTGTGATCACGTGACCATAGCGGGGTGCTACGATGGCCACCACTGCGAGGACCATCCTAAGTCCCCTTCATTCAGCGCAGTTGTAATTTTGAATGGTTGCTTTACAAGAGGATGTTAAATGAGGCCTGGCTGTACTTCTGCCTGTTTAATGAGTTTAGATTGTAATGAACAGTGCAAAGCCTAGAAAATGGGTTAATTTGAGAATCAGGTCAAGCACATACTGTACTATCAATGCAATTACAAGACAGGAATTGTGGAGCCACTGGATTTGCAGTTAATAATTTTTTTTTGACTTTTGCTGATGAGAAAAAGCATAATTCAATCAGCATAGAGTTAGAAGGGACCTTGGAGGTCTTCTAGTCCAACGTCCTGCTCAAGCATGAGACACTATATCCTAGGGGGAGGGCCTTCTCTGTGGGGGGGCCCCGTGCTCTGGAACCAACTTCCCCCCGAGACCCGAACCATCCCCACCCTGCTGGCCTTCTGAAAAGCAGTCAAGACATGGCTCTTCCTGCAGACAGGGGATGAGCCTAGTTCCACCTGAGCTCTCGCCCGGAATGGCTCATGGTGAACATTTTTAATCTTTTTGTAATTTTTAATTGTTGTTTTTAACTGTTGTTTATTATTAGTGTTCTTGTATAATTTGCTCCCTGAGTCCCTCGGGAGTAGGGCGGCATAGAAGAACCAATAATAAATAAATAAATAAATAAATTTCAGACAAATGGCTGTTTTTTTACTGGACTCTTCCTCCAGTAATGGAGCACCCACAACTTCTGGTGGCAAGCTGTTCCACTGGTTAATTGTCTTCACTGTTAGGAAGTTTCTCCTTAATTCCAGGTTGCTTCTCTCCTTGATTAGTTTCCATCCATTGTTTCTTGTCCTGCCTTCAGGTGCTTTGGAGAATAGGTTGACCCCCTCTCTTCTTTGTGATAGCTGCTTAGATATTGGAAGACTGCTATCACATCTCCCCTAGTCCTTTCCTTCGTTAGACTAGACCTGCAACCGTTCTTCATTTGTTTTAGTCTCTAGGCCTTTAAATGTTGCAATGAAATAGCTACTTCTGTTGTTGTTGTTTTTTGCTAATGTACACATTATCTATGTGCTACTGTATGTACCTACACTAGGGTTGAAAACAACTTGATGGTACTTAAGATATTTTACAGTACATATCACCGTAGAGTCCAAAGCGATGTTTTCCAAACTCAGCAACTTTTAAGATGTGTGGATTTCAACTCCCAGAATCCTTAGCCAGGATGTATTGGAAGTGCAGACATCTTAAGGTTGCTGAATGTGAAGAACACTAGTGTAACAATTTTGGTCAAATTCTTTTTGAACCAAACAGTATATCTCTTTTGTCTTGATTAATTCAGTGTAAAGTATAGCTTGGAGAGTCATCTAGTGGTGGTTAGGAAAACATCAAGAATGGTGAACACCAAGAATAAAAATATATATTTTATAAATTTAATTCAAGAACTGAAAGTTTACCTGAATTGCATCTGCAAATTTATGCAGTCCCGCGGTGTTAGTGAATATCCCAGAACCTAGAATAAACAAGTATGAAAATAGTATTTCTATATATCCAAAAAAAAACATGCACATGACAAACATTCATTGAATATACTGTTTCCCCTGTTTTGTTATTCACTACCAAACATAGAGAGTTTAGAAGATGGTGTTAAATAAAATTATCTAAAATTCCGACTATTTCTTCACAATACAGGTAGTGCTCAATTTACAACAGTTCATTTAGTGACCATTCAAAGTTACAACGGCACTGAAAAAAGTGACTTATGACCATATTTCACATTTATGACCATTGCAACATCCACCTGGCCACGTGATTTACAATCAGATGCTTGACCAATGGTTCATATTTATGACGGTTGCTGCGTCCCGGGATCACGTGATCCCCTTTTGCGACCTTCTGACAAGCGAAGTCAATGGGGAAGCCGGATTCATTTAACAACCGTGCGACTAATTTAACAACCGCAGGGATTCACTTTACCCAAACGTGGCAAGAAAAGTCGAAAAATGGGGCAAAACTCACTTAAACAATTTCTCACTTAGTAACATAAATTCCGTGCTCAATTGTGGTCGTATGTCGAAGACTACCTGTATAAAGTGGGATGGTAATCAGAAGTCTTAAAGGCCAGATACATCAATTCAGCCCCACAAGCTCCTCCAAAAATTGACAATAATGACTACCCAGTCTAGCCTTGGAAGCCTCCAGTCCCTTAATCATCTTTGTTGCTCTGAGGTATGTGGAAATTTACATGGAAAATGTAAAGAAGATTTCAACGCACAGGGTGAGACTAAGGTGAAGCTGCAATACCTAAAAATGAAGGAGGTACTGAAGCAGGGTGGATAAAAAGCCAGGAATCTTGTCTAAAGGATCCCTCTGGGAGATATTCATTCATTCATTCATTCATTCATTCATTCATTCATTCATTCATTCATTCATTCATTCATTTATGAGACTTATATACCGCCTCAAAGTGCAAGCACTCTCTAAGCGGTTTACACCACTAAGCAATGTATATTTATATTGCCCCCAACAATCTGGGTTCTCATTTTATCTACCTCGGAAGGATGGAAGGCTGAGTCAACCCTGAGCCGGTGAGATTTGAACCGCTGACCTGCGAATCAGTGTCAGCTAATGTGGCCTGCAGTACTGCACTCTAACTGCTGTGCCACCTCGGCTCATTATAATTATTCTTTTCTGCCCTTATTTTTATGAACAACTCAAGGTGGAAAACATACTTAATGCTCCTTCTTCCTCCTATTTTCCAGACAACCAACCTCTAAGGTGGGATGGGTTGAGAGTGTGTGATTGGCTCAAAGTCAACCAGCCAGCCTGCATGCTGAAACCGGGACTAGAATTCACAGCCTTCTGGTGATTGGCCCAGTCACCAAGCTTGGTTTTATGTTTAAGGTGGGACTAGGACTGACAGCCTCTTGTTGAGTGGCCCAGAGTCACCAAGCTCGCTTTTATGTTTAAGGCGGGACTAGAACTCATAGCCTCTTGTTGATTGGCCCAGTCACCCAATTGTTTTTTGTGCCTAAGACAAGACTAGAACTTATGAATCAAGGGGAAAAATGTCATCTGAACCAGACAAAAGAACTTTGGTCTGATCACATGGGAAACTCGTCCCCAAATCCCATTAACAGCTACCAGATTTGTTAATCAATCAGGCAAGAGTAGTTGCCAATCGTGTCAATCAACAAAGCAAGGTCTTTGGGGGATAAAAGGGATCTAGAAGCCCACCCTCTCTTTGGGTTGTCTTTAGATCCAGACTGGGTGGCCGCCGTCCCTCTGGTTAGTGCCTGGCAACCTAGTTAGGAAGGAAGTCAGTAAGTGTGAATGAGTGTTTGTGTGCATGTGAGGAAGAACCAAAGTACATGGTTGAAAGAATTGTGTTGCAGGAATTGGGGGTGTGGCCAGTTTAGAGAAAAGGAGGACTAGGGGTGACATGATAGCAGTATTTCATTATTTGAGGGGCTGCCTCAAAGAAAAGGGGGTCAAATCAGTGGTGGGTTCCTACCAGTATGGTCCACTCTATAGCACCGGTAGTGGCCTGCTGGTGACATCACAGTACCAGTGCGGTCGGTTGCCGGTGCCTGGGTGCCGCCATTTTTTAAAAATAATAATAATAATTTTTTAAAATTTTCTTCTGCGCATGCCCAGAAGCAGAGTTTCTGGCACTGCTCATGCGCTGCCTTCCTACCCCACAGTGAGTCCAAGCAGGGGAGGATGGCTGAGGGAGCGCGTGAGACGCTGAAAGAACGGGCGGCAGGAGCTATCTCCATTCCCCTCCCTTCAGCAGTCTGAGAAGCCACGAACGTGCAATGATGATCCCAGGCATTTTCGCACATTCGAGGCTTCTCGAGCTGCTGAGGGGAGGGGGAATGGGCGGCAGGACCTATCTCAGTTCCTCTCCCTTCAGCAGTCCGAGAAGCCACACCCACCCGGTCACATGGCTGGCAAGCCACACCCACAAAATAAGCCACACCCACAGAGTGGTAGTAAAAAAATTAGGAACCCGCCCCTGGGTCAAATTATTCTCCAAAGCACCAGAGGGCGGGACAAGAAACAATGGATGGAAACTACTCAAAGAGAGAAGCAACCTAGAATTAAGGAGAAATTTCCTAACAGTGAGGACAATTAACCAGTGGAACTGCTTGCCTCCAGAAATGTTCCGATGTCAGACATTTTTAAGAAGAGACTGGAAACCATTTGTCTGAAATGGTATCCTGTCTGAGCAGGGGGATGGACTAGAAGGCCTCTAAGGTCCCTTTCAGCTCTATTCTGATTGATTGACCAGTAAAGTTTTGCTGCTGTTTCAAATTCACTGGGTCTCTGGGTCTTCCAAAGGACCGGTTGTGCCTCAGTCTTCCGTTGAATGTGATTGAAATGTGGCTAATAACCAGGGCTGTGTGTTGAGTGTGTGACCATAAGGTGAACTGGGGAGCATGTGTAACATCAGTACATCATTCAGCCATGCAATTAAATGATACGGAAAGTCACAACAGACACCAGGTCACCAGCAAGTGGGGGGGGAAACAAAACAAAACAAAACACAAGTATCCTTAAAAATGGAAACACACTCATCACTTTGTTAATTCAAACAGTTGAAAGGTTACAGAGGAACAGCTCCAGAACATTTTTACAATTTCTTGTTAATTTGACATGACTCAGATACTGTAGTCACACGTGACAGGGTTCACACTACGGCCAATATAGGAATCAAATTAATCGAGTTAGTTTTAATTTATGCATTTCAAAGGTTTTTGGATTAATGTTCTTTAATATTAACTGGCCATACGCGTCTGCTCAAAAGTTCTTTAAACAGTTTTGTTTACTCTTGGTTTTAAGAGGAGTGCTTAAGTGGATTATTTGGAAATGGAAAACTGGATTTAGCAGGTCGAAACCTTAACGTATTCCATAGAAATGGTTTCAAAATGATCCGTCATTAATGGATAAATACCCCCCCCCCAAAAAAGGCAACTTTTAACTGTTCCACTGGCAGATATGGGCTGATTGTGGCTATGCATGCTTTTAAAACTGCTCTAGATTTTTAATTAGATTTAACCTGATTTGGGAAGCATTTCAACAAGAAGAGAGAGAAGCTAAAAGAGTGAAAGGGGGATCATAAGATGCTTAAAGGTTTTGTCTAACTCAGAGTTCAGCAACCCGCGGCTCTGGAGCCGCATGTGGCTCTTTTATCCCTCTGCTGCGGCTCCGTCGCTCAAAATATGCGTCACTACTGCCAATGTGTGACACCCACCGATGCGCAATTTATTAAGCGTTTCGACCCCCGGTAGGCCAACCATGGATAAATCCAAGAAAAGAAAAGTTTCAGAAGAAAACGGAACCTTTAATTCAACTATATATGCTAGTTTTGTGGCCGCTCAGGAAATAGTCAGGCACGGGGGAGTTTTGTGGCTCCTGGTGTTTTCTTTTCTGTGGAAAATGTGTCCAAATGGCTGAATTTTAAGGTTGCCGACCCCTGGTCTAACTCAACGGCTCCAAACCTTTTGGGCACCAGGGACTGTTTCCACGGACTGTAGGGGGCATGGTTTCATGTGCTGCCTGCATCCCATGATTGGGGCTCCCCTTGTTTGTGCAGCCTACTTGTCTGGCATACCGCAGCCCGGTGCCAGTCCACAGACCAGGAGTTGGGGACCCCTGGTCTAACTCAGATCTGGGCATTTTACAGAGCTAATATCCCTTACCATAATGTTATGAAAGCAACCAGTTCCAGTTATTAATAATAATAATAATAACAGAGTTGGAAGGGACCTTGGAGGTCTTCTAGTCCAACCCCCTGCTTACGCAGGAAACCCTACACTACTTCAGACAGATGGTTATCCAACATCTTCTTAAAAATGTCTAGTGTTGGAGCATTCACAACTTCTGGAGGCAAGCTGTTCCACTGATTAATTGTTCTAACTGTCAGGAAATTTCTCCTTAGTTCTAAGTTGCTTCTCTCCTTGATTAGTTTCCACCCATTGCTTCTTGTTCTACCCTCAGGTGCCTTGGAGAATAGTTTGACTCCCTCTTCTTTGTGGCAGCCCCTGAGATATTGGAACACTGCTATCATGTCTCATCTAGTCCTTCTTTTCATTAAACTAGACATACCCAGTTCCTGCAACCGTTCTTCATATGTTTCATCCTCCAGTCCCCTAATCGTCTTTGTTGCTCTTCTCTGCACTCTTTCTAGAGTCTCAACATTCTTTTTTTAACACCGTGGTGACCAAGACTGGATGCCGTATTCCAAGTGTGGCCTTACCAAGGCATTATAAAGTGGTATTAACACTTCGCGTGATCTTGATTCTATCCCTCTGTTAATGCAGCCTAGAACTGCGTTGGCTTCTTTGGCAGCTGCTGCACACGGCTGGCTCATATTTAAATGGTTGTCCACTAGGACTCCAAGATCCCTCTCACAGTTACTACTGTTGAGCAAGGTACCACATATACTGTACCTGTGCATTTTGTTTTTCTTGCCTAAATGTAGAACCTTACTTTTTTCACCATTGAATTTCATTTTGTTTGATAGCGCCCAATGTTCAAGTCTGTCAAGATCCTTCTGTATCTTGAGCCTATCTTCTGGAGAGTTGGCTATTCCTGCCAGTTTGGTGTCATCTGCAAATTTGATGAGTTCCCTATCTATCCCCTCGTCCAAGTCATTGATGAAGATGTTGAAGAGTACTGGGCCTAAAACAGAGCCTTGGGGTACTCCACTGCATACTTCCCTCCATGTAGATGCAGTTCCATTGAGCACTACACGTTGAATGCGGTTGGTTAGCCAATTTCGAATCCATCTGGTGGTGATGCTGTCTAACCCACATTTTTCTACTTTATCTAGTAGTAGGTTATGATCTACTTTGTCAAATGCCTTACTGAAGTCCAAGTAAACCACATCGACAGCATTCCTCTGGTCCACTAATTTTGTCACTTTATCAAAGAATGCAATAAGATTAGTCTGGCATGATCTGTTTTTAACAAACCCATGTTGGCTTTTGGTTATTACTTTGTTTGCTTCTAGGTGTTCATTGATTCGTTGCTTGATTATCTTTTCCAAAATCTTCCCTGGTATTGAGGTCAGGCTGATAAGTCTGTAGTTTCCTGGATCTGTTTTTTTTCCTTTTTTGAAGATGGGAACTACATCAGCTCTTTTCCAGTCCTCTGGCAGTTCCCCGGTGCTCCAGGATCTTTGAAAGATATAGTTCAATGGTTCTGAGATCTCGTCTGCCAGTTCCTTCAGAATCTTGGGGTGTAATCCATCTGGTCCTGGTGATTTGAATTCATCTAGGGTAGACAGGTGTTCACTTACCATTTTCTTCCCTATTTTAACTTGTGTTCCTAATATGTTTTTTGTGATGCTGTTTTTGATAGGTTGGACTGTTTTCTCCCTTTGTGTAAAGACAGATGCAAAAAACATGTTAAGTAGCTCTGCTTTCTCCCTGTTGCTTGTCATCTTCTTGCCACTTTCTCCCTGTAATGGACCAATTGTTTCCTTGACTTTTTTCTTGTTTTTAATATGTTGGAAGAAGCTTCTTTTGTTACTTTGTACTTTTGTCGCAAGCCTTTGTTCATTGTGAGCCTTAGCTTTCCTCACTTCATCTTTACAGGCTCCAGCTATTTGCTGATATTCTGCCTTAGTTATTTCCCCTTCTTTCCACTTTTTGTACTTGTCCTTTTTGTCTTTCAATTTGTCAGAGAGTTCTTTATGCAGCCATCCTGGTTTCTTTTGAGACCTATTATTTTTCTTCTTCATTGGTATTGTGCTAGTCTGGGCTTTTATAATCTCACTTTTCAAAATTTCTCAGGCTTCTTGAGTTGTTTTCCCCTTGAGGATTCTCATCCATGGAATCTTTCCCAAGTTCTCTCTGAGTTTATTGAAATTAGCCCTCTTAAAGTCCAAGACTCTAGTTTGACTTTGTTCTACTGTTTGTGTTTGCATAATGTTGAATTCCAATATTGCATGATCACTTGCCCCCAAGGTTCCTGTAGCTTCAACATATTGTTATGGTCTTGTTTATACCAACCATAATTCCTGGGCGGTTTCAAAGTCAGCTCAGTACAGGTAACCCTCGACTTACAACAGTTCATTTAGTGACCGTTCGAAATTACAACTACAGTGAAAAAAGTGACTTACGACCGTTTTTCACACTTGCAACCGTTGCAGCATCCCCACAGTCACGGGATGAAAAATCAGACGTTTGGAAACTGGTTCATATTTATGACGGGTTGCAGTGTCCCGGAGTCACGGGATCCCCTTTTGCGACCTTCTGACAAGCTAAGGCAACGAGGAAGCCAGATTCACTTAACCACCATGTTGCTAACTTAAAAACTGCAGTGATTCACTTAACAAGAGTCCCCTGGGAGTTGGGTGGCATAGAAATCCATCCAAATAAATAAAATAAATAAATAAACAACTGTGGCAAGAAAAGTGGTAAAACGGGGCAAACTTCGCTTAATAAATGTCTCATTGAACAACAGAAATTTTGGGCTCAACTGTGGTCGTAAGTAGAGGACTACCTGCATGCCACTCATTGCAACAGAACTCCTATTTAGAATAAATGCCAGGCTACCTTGATCCAACAGAGCCAAAACTGGCCAATCCACCAGTTTCTGCCCATTTCACTGTCACCCATGCCCTCTTGTAACCTCTTGCTTAGATTGCTGCAATGTGCTCTACATGGGGCCGCCCCTGAAGAGCATTAGGAAACTTCAGCTGGTGCAGAACATAGCCGGGTGGGGGTAGTAAATACAGGTAATCCTCAACTTACGACCACAACTGAGCCCAAAATTTCTGCTAAGTGAGACATTTGTTAAGTGAATCTGGTCCCATTTTACGACCTTCCTTGCCACAGTTGTTAACTAAATCGCTGCAGTGGTTAAGTTAGTAACACGATTGTTAAGTGAATCTGGCTTCCTCATTGACTTGGTTTGCCAGGTGGTCGTCAAGGTGATCATGTGACCCTGGGACACGGCAACCGTCATTATTATTCCAATTTTCCACCCTCCCCAAGACATTTTTTTTCTCTTGTAAAAATGGGGTCTATACTTACGGCCGGCTAAATACTGCACAATTTGTTCCAGTGATTCAATGAGAGAATTCTGGGTCTGGAATGTGATTTGAGCCTTTGCGAACAATTCAAATATGTAGCTAGAGATTCAAGCAGAAACATACTGTTAAGGAAGTATTTTTAGCACATCCTGAAAGGAAGCAGCTTTCCTTTCTCTGTAGGATGAAAACCATGCTGTTATTCTTCGCTTACAAAATCCGATTTATCTTTTTTTTTAGCTTGCCATAAATCATCCCTACGCCACCCACACTTGACATTGGATTCAAAAAAAAGGCGAGGGGGAAGGAAGGCAAAATAGTACACTTTATATCTCTATGCCTCATTGGAAGTATAAGTTAGCTTTCTGCAATTGCTTACCCCAGGTTTACCTGCAGAGATCAGCGGGGCATCTTGTCTTAAAACTAACTGTTCTGAAATAATTTTCTGATTTAACAAGAGGGAAGTCAATGTGTTTATGCACAAATGCTTCAGCCCAATTTAAATCACAGATCGTTGTGAGGGTGACATGTGGAGGAGGAGGAGGAGGATAGCAGCCCTTCCCCGGAGTTGCTGAAGGGAAGGCAGGATAGGATTATAGTTCTGCCGATGGTTCTGGCAGGACCAGCTTACTAAAAAACCCATCAGCCAAGGAATTTTGGCTAGCGAGGTCTAGGAGAAGACCCTTCTCTATCTTCCTGCTTGGAGGTGAGATCAACCTCCATCGTCTTGATCTTCAGGAAGGGCCTTAAAACCTGACTCTGCCAGTTGGCTTGTGGGGCCCGATGGAGAAGCTGCAGTCTGGAGTGGTTGGTGGGGTGGCAGATAAGGCACCGCCTCTGCTGCTAACCTGGGATCTCTTAACTCTGTATTTAATATTTTGTAATTTTAATCTGATGGAAGAGAATATTTGTAGCTCAGCTTTCAACTGCAAGGTCCCTTAGTGCTCTGTGAACCTGATTGTTGTCTTGCAGATGTTTCCCTACCCAACTAGTAACATCATCAATGCACTGAAGATGTTACCTAGTTGGGTAATGAAACGTCTGCAAGAAAACAACGAAGATCAGAGAGCACCAAGGACAATCCTCCTCCTCTCCTCGCCCCTTCTTCTTCTCCTCCCTGCAAACCCATTCCCTTCTAGCACTGATGATGTTACTTAGTTGGATAATGAAACATCTACAAGAAAAACACCAAGCTCAGAGAGCACCAAGGACCCCACCATTTAAATCTATTTTTAAATTGATAATGGTTCTTTTATCTCTATTTTTATTATATCATAAGCAATCTCGAGTCTCCTTAAATCGCAAGGCCTATAAATTTCAGATAGATGATAGATAGATGATAGATAGATAGATAGATAGATAGATAGATAGATAGATAGATAGATAGATAGATAGATTAAACTAAAAATAAGACATCCCCCAAAATAAGCCCTCCTCCGAAAATAAACCCTTCCCCAGAAATAAGCCCTCCCCGAAAATATTTAACTGCATGCGCAGCCGATCCCCACCATTTCCTCTGGTTAGGGTTAGGGAGACAGAACTGGAAATCAGATAAGACAGCAAGAGGACCCCCGTCTTGCTCCACGCGCCCCAAAATAATGACCTCCCCAAAAATAAGGTCAGGCGCTTATTTCGGGGTTCCAAAAAATATAAGACAGGGTCTTATTTTCGGGGAAACACGGTAGGTAGGTAGGTAGATCTTTCTTGCATTATTTCAGTTATTTCCCCAAATGACAAGGAAAGCAGGCTCTGACTTTAATTATTAAATTTGCTTAACTAGAGATCTAAGAAATGCAGCATCCTTCCATGGCTCTCAAACTGGGAAGATAAGGAGAGAGAAGGGACATTTGATGCTTTCCTTTATATGGAAGGGGAGGAACATTCTTTTTAAGAGTCAAAACGAAGGCCTTTTACTAAGATCTGCTCATTAGCGGGAGTCCCGCCAAAAGAGGAACGGGGTGCCACTTGAGACCCACCGCCTGGAGCTGCTCAGAACTACATCTGGTCTTCAGCCTGGCGTATGTGAGCTGGGAAGGGCTATACTTCTGCTTTATATTGCTCTTAGCGCTTTGTAGTATTGTGGTTGTTCTTTTACCCTGAATTCTCCCATTTCTCTTAGGCCTTAGCATCAAAGGTAGGTAGTACTTCTGGGGCAGAGTATCCACCCTCAATGTGACTGCAGGTTCCACATCAAACTCTAGATCAGGGGTCCACAACCCCTGGGCCATTATCTGGCCATAGCCTATTTGGAACCGGACCGCATGAGAGGCGAGCCAGTGTACGTACGCAGCTCCACTCGCACGAGCAGCGCCCTATAGGCTTTTCTTCTCTCCCGAGCGAGTGGAGCTGGCAGGGAAGGTTGCAAGTTGCAATCACATGACGTCTTGCTTAACAACCGTAGCAAAAAAAAACAACGTCGTACAATCAGGTGCGGTCTTGGGATGCCTCGCTTAATGAGGAATTTTCCGGTCCCAATTGTGTTTGGAACAAGCTGACCAAAAGAGAAGCGTGCAAAAAAAATAAAGATTACAGTAAGACCAAGTTGGAAGAGATTTGTTTTTTTGTTTCTTAAATTGAAACATACCTTCCATCTTTGGTGAGTCCATTTTCACTTGATGAGAGCTTTACTTCGTCAATAGCGCTTTCTAGCTGCAGGAGAATCCCTTTACGGAACATAAAGGAAAAGGGGATAAAAATTTAATGTGGTTACCTGTTCTGCCCCATCTAGGAACGTAGCAAACACAGAGTTTGTTCGAACTTAGTTTAATCAATAACCAACTACTAATAACTGGCTTAGTAGTGGATACACACACACACAAACAAACCTAAAAGCAGTCTTTTCTTGCGAACAACCAGCTGCTAATTAATCGTCATTAATATCCTGCATAAGTTCAGAAAGTCTTAAATCATATAATAGCAATTAGTTCTTGATATCTCACGAAGTTTCAAAGGCTTGACAAAATGCCTAGAAGTCGTCCTCAATAAGCAAGCCGAAGCAGATAAACAGAGCAGAGATTTTTCAGACACGAGGCACACACGACGAACATACGAATCTCAAACGTTGTTTCCTGCAGAGATTCAGCTGCCTCTGCTTTCCTTAAGTAGACTAGGGGAGTGGCCAATTAGCCCCAAGTCTTACTCCCGAGGAGACCTCCTCTGGAGTAACCGTTCCTGCCTTTTGGCAGCTCTGCGTGCCCGTGCACGAAGAAGAGGAGAAGCCTCTTCTTCCTCATCACTACTATGAGGTGCTGGAGGTTCCGAAGGCCCTGGCTGAACCTCAGCCTCTGGCACCGAGTCCTCGCCAGCCTCCTCACTGTCCGACTCAGGTGCCAGCTGCACAGGCTGCTTGCGCATCACCTCATCGGCTTCGTCTCGGACGGGATCCACTACCAGCTGCACAGGCTGCTGGCGGGCCACAACATTACCGATGGATGCTCACCGGGGGGGAGGGGGGCAAGCCCTCTCTGTTTCCCTTAGGCCAGGCGAATGCCCTCTGCACCTCTGTTTTCCTGTTGAATCAGGGGTCCCATCTGCTTAATCCAGTTCATGGAAGACGGTGAGGCATCTACTCTGTTGCATGTACAGGTAGTCCTCAATTTACAACAGTCAACTTAGTGATTGTTCGAAGTTACAACGGCCCTGAAAAAAGTAACTATGAAAAATGACTATTTTTCATAGTTATGATCGCTGCAGCATCCCCATGGTCACATGATTTACATTTGACATCTGACTCAGATTTACGACAGTTGCTGTGTCTCCGGATCACGTGATCCCCTTTTGCGACCTTCTGACACGCAAAGTCAATGGGGAAGCTAGGTTAACTTAATAACTCTGTTATTAACTTCACTGCAGTGATTCACTTAAGTGTGGCAAGAAAAGTCGTAAAATGGAGCAAAGTTCTCTTAACATCTGTCTCACTCAGCAACAAAAATTTTGGGCTCAGTTGTGGGTGTTAAGTCCAGGACTTGTCTGTACACTTTTATTTTTTTATTAAATTTTTGTACTGCCTGTAGGAGATGACCACGGAGGGGTCAAGCGTGTCATCAGTTCGGAATCCCTTCTTGCCCACAAGAGATCTAAGTCCAGTCCTTCTTCAATTCTGTTGACTTTTAATCTACCGCCAATTTGCCTTGAACCGTCCAATAGTTCAGAGTCTTGTTTAGAGGTAGCATGGAATAAATTTGTGTTCATTTTGGACCTAACCCAATTTCTCACATCTGATGCCGCCCCTTCTCACCTAAATGATTCTGGAAGGTTTACAACTCCATTTTAAACTAAGCATAGCTCAAGCTTTAATGCCACCAAATCCTAAACTGGGTGAAGTTTGGAACAGGTCGTCCTCCGATGGTAACTGGGGCCAGAAAACTCCATCACTAAGCGATATGATCATAAGTACAATGTCACATGACTGCACTGAGGTTCTGGCAGTTCCAGTTGCCATTGTTAGGTGAATCCTAGGTGGTTGCAGTCTCCTGCAGTCACATGATCAGGATTTGTGACTTCCTGCCGGCTTCCCCATTGATCACTTGTCAGAAGCTGGAAGTAAAGATCACAAGTGATGTTCACATGACTGCAGGATACTCTGATGTCATAATTGTGCCTTAGTCACAATCACATGACCATGTGAACACTGCAACAGCCATAACTACCAGGGCCTGTCGTAAGTTCCCCTTGTTTAGTATCGTCATATCTTCAAACAATAGCAATAGCACTTAGCACTTAGACTTATATACCGCTTCATAGTGCTTTACAGCCTTTTCTAAGCGGTTTACAGAGTTCAGCATATTGCCCCCAACAATCTGGGTCCTCATTTTACCGACCTCAGAAGGATGGAAGGCTGAGTCAACCTTGAGCCTGGTGAGATTTGAACAGCTGAACTGCTGAACTAGCAGTCAGCTGGAGTAGCCTGCAGTAGCTGCATTTAACCACTGTGCCACCTCGGCTCCTAACACCTCAGCAAACAGTTGCTGAATGAGTGGATGTTAAGCAAGGACTACCCGTGTAGGATTATTTTGGCTAAACTTCACAAGGAAAAAGGTACTTACGCTTTATTTTTGCTATATCTTCAAGTTCCATGTTCAGTCCTGTTTAAGAAAAGGAGTTTTCCTTCAGTTTAGACTTACAGATGCCATTCTTTTCTATCATTCCATATATTCATATAAAGACAAACATTCAAGTAATATATCTGCACCTATTATTAAGAGATTTATTTCAGACTTCTGTGGTGGGCGAAAAAATTAAAGACAAGAAGGTGTTCAAGAACTTTGACGGGAATCTTGCAAGCCACTTCCGTTTCAAAACAGCCATGCCGCACAATCACACAGAGATAGAGGCTGTGCCCACTGCAGAACGCTAACAACCGTCTCTTATGTTTATGGAATCATGCAGAGTTCTCCCTGAGATTGGGAAAAAAGAAAGAAACTAAACCTTTGGACAAAAAAAAGAAATCCCTTCAAATCCCTGTGCCCCAAATTGGTCCAGAATTACAGTTTTATCACCCCCTTTGCCAAATCTCCACCAAAGAACAGGAGTGGTTGTGCATAAACATAAGAGACAGTGGGTAGATGATTTTTTTCTAAGTCATCTTGGAATCCTTTATTTAAAGTCAAGGGTAAATCCGGGACAGAAAAAAAAATCAAACTTTGCAATGCGTTTTTTCTACTGTCTTTGATGATTGATGAAACTTCAGTTAGCCTAAAATAGAACTATTGTACTTGATTGCTAACTGGGATTGGCTTCTCTGACTAAAAAATGTCACTGCTCCTAGTGTTTTTCCGGCTGGTGTCAACATTTTGTAGATTTTTAAAGTCTTAAAAAGAGTTTGGGGTCAGTTTAATATTTTTTTCTACTTTCTGTAGCTATTTGGATGCTTAAATTGTCTTCAGGATGTCCCACCCACTCAGTTATTCTTTCAACACAAGGGAAAGTATGTTTACAGGTAGTCCTCGACTTACGACTGGTCACATTTTACAACAGTTTTGCTGAAAACCGGCACTTACTTCTGGTTGTTGGCAAAACCGCACCCATAGCAAATACAGGTAGTCCTTGACTTACGACCACAACTGAGCCCAAAATTTGTGTTGCTAAGTGAGACGTTTAAGCGAGTTTGCCCCATTTTATGACCTTTCTTGTCATAGTTAAGTGAATCATTGTAGTTGTTAAATTAATCAGACTGTTGTTAAGTGAATCTGGCTTCCCAATTGACTTTGCTTGTCAGAAGGTCACAAAAGGGGATCACATAACCGCGGGACACTGCGACCGTCATAAATATAAGTCAATTGCCAAAGGTCTGAATTTTGATCATGTCCATGGGGATGCTGCAATGGTCGTAAGTGTGAACAGTCACCATTTTCAGTGCCATTGTAACTTTGAACGGTCACTAAACGAACTGTTGTTAAGTCGAGGACTACTTATAATGGTTCACCCTTACAACTAGCTGATTATGTTACCTAGTTGGGTAATGAAATGTCTGTAAGAAAACAAGCAAGCTCAGACAGCCCCAAATGAGACAGCCTCATTTCAAACCTGAGCTACAAATATTTTCCTTTATTGAGACTTACAACTGGGGTGCTTGCACTTACAACGACGTTTGCTTAACTACCGTCACAATAACCACTGTAAAATCAGATTGGGTTACGTGATTGGCACATTTTACAGCCATCATGGCAAATGGCGTATGTTGAGGACTAGCTGCACTATAAAACCATGCCCTCCACTCTTAGGGGGCCCAGTCAGTTTGTAGGTTCCTGTGCGCGGAGGCAACCCTACCTGAATTGCCATATTCCATATTGAATTCAGCGTTAAATTCATTCTGTTCAATTTTTTTGGCTTGGTCTTCTAAGACGATGTTGATGGCATCAACAGCTGAAGCCAAGTCATAGGGAGTCAGGTCAAAGGAGGTCAATTCTTCACACAATTGCTCCTGGAAAAGGAGAAAGAAAAAACAAAACAATGAAACGCTTGCATTTCGTCAGTTGCAGAATTACTTTGCCTGTTTGTGCAAGGGCAATTCTTGTGCTGCAAAGACGGCAGCATCCACAGAGTCAATAAAAACAAAATTATCCTTTTTTAAATATGCTTATTTGGCTGCTTCAAGCAGGATCCAAATCTTCCTTTCTGATGGCTGTTCTGATTGCTGTTGTCAATCAATACCAGATGCTTCAGAGCAAGGCGTAAGCTGTTGCACAATTTTTTTCTCCCCAAGTGGGAAATGTTATATTTTTGCTGTATTACTTCAGGAAAACCCTAAAATAACTTCAGAGACTCCTTAATAGTCTCCATCCTGCTTCAAATTAAAAGACTTAAGGACGGTGTCTCTTGGTGGTAGCAGAGGGCAACAGCAGATCGTTCTGAAACAAGAGTTAAATATTAATATCAAATTCATTCCCACAGTGAAGCTGCCAGTCCTTTAATCCTATATAACAAGGGTGTCAAACTTGCGTCATCACAGTGGTGTCACGTGACGTATGACTTTTCCCCCCTTCGCTAAACCAGGCATGGCCAACGCGTGACACATCTGGCCCGTGGGCCGAGAGTTTGACACCCCTGCTATATAGCAAGTGTGTCAACCTTGGCAACTTTAAGACTTGTGAACTTCAATTCCCAGAAGCCATGGCTGGGGAATTCTGGGAGTTGAAGTTCATTAGTCTTAAAGTTGCCAAGGTTGGACACTCCTGCTATATATATATAGGTATTCCACAGTTCATTCAATGACTGTTTGAAAACACAACAGCACTGTAAAAACTGAATTATGACTGTTTTCACACTTATGACCAAGGCAACAGCCCCATGGTCATGTGATCAAAATTCAGAAGCTTGGCAACTGGTTCATATTTATGACGGTTGCAGTGTCCCGGGGACATGTGATCCCCTTTTGTGACCTTCTAACAAGCAAAATCAATGGGGAAGCCAGGTTCACTTAACAACCGTGTTACTAACATAACCACTGCAGTGATTCCCTTAACAACTGTGACAAGAAAGGTAGTAAAATGGGACAAAATTCACTTCACAAATCTTTCACATAGCAACAGAAATTCTGGATCAATTCTGGTTGTAAGTCAAGGACACTATACATAGTACACTATAGATAGTCCTCAACTTACGACCACAATTGGGACCAAAATTTCTATTGCTAACCAAGACGGTTGTTAAGTGAATCATGCCTGATGCTTTCATCTAGTCCCTCGCAGGTGGGACTAGAACTCATCGTCTCCTGGTGATTGGTGCAAAGTTGTTGTTGCCCGCCAGTAGCCCGTGCCGCTGATAGCGGATCCCGTTTGAAAGGAGACCAACTTAGTGATGCGCCAGCGGCCTGTGCGGCTGGCACCCGAGTTGGACAGTGAGGAGGCTGGCGAGGACTCGGTGCCAGAGGCTGAGGTTCAGCCAGGGTCTTCGGAACCTCCAGCACCTCATAGCAGTGATGAGGAAGAAGAGGCTTCTCCTCTTCTTAGTGCACGAGCACGCAGAGCTGCCAAAAGGCAGGAATGGTTACTCCAGAGAAGGTCTCCTCGGGAGTAAGACTTGAGGCTGATTGGACACTCCTAGTCTACTTAAGGACATCAGAGGCAGCTGAAAGGCTGCAGGAAACAACATCCATCTGATCATCATGTGCTTCATGTTGGGAAAATCTCTGCTCTGCTTTATCTGCTTCAGCTTGTTTATTGAAGACAACTTCTAGGCATTTTGCCAAGCTTCGTGAGCTATCAAAGACTAATTGCTATTATATGATTTAAGACTTCCTATAAGAGCCGAGGTGGCGCAGTGGTTAGAGTGCAGCACTGCAGGCTACTTCAGCTGACTGCTAGCTGCAGTTCAGCTGTTCAAATCTCACCGGCTCAAGGTTGACTCAGCCTTCCATCCTTCCGAGGTGGGTAAAATGAGGACCCAGATTGTTGGGGGCAATATGCTGAACTCTGTAAACCGCTTAGAGAGGGCTGTAAAGCACTATGAAGCGGTATATAAGTCCAAGTGCTATTGCTATTATGCCAGCTGTTAATGACAACTAATTAACAGTTGGGCTTTTGCAAGAAAAGACTGATTTTAGGTTTGTGTGTGTATGACCTCTACTAAAACAGTTATTAGTAGTCGGTTATTGATTAAAATAAGTTTGAACAAACTGTGTGTTTGCTACGTTCTTAGCTGAGGCAGAACAGATAGTAAGGGCGAAAGTGGAGGAAAACCATGGCATTTAAATACAATTGTATGGCCTCTCAAGGAGACCACACATAACTGCAATGAAATGAAAAATTATCCACCAGATGAACGTAGTTTCCCAGTTTTCAAAATAATACCAATTATCCCAAATTCGGAAGCAACCTCTCCATGTTTAATTCAAAATGTATTCTTATAATTATCACTGGATAACAAACTAGGTTATTTCTCAGCAGGATATGATGGAATTGCCATAAAGACACACTCTTCTTTCAAATTAATCATTTACACTTCCTATTTTTTCATTTAATAGCAAACAGCCAAGCGAGACTCAACAGTGATGTAAAAAGGAACCATTCCTTAGATCAGAATATTCTAGCAGGGAGTTATTATCAGCTTGTTTTAACAATGATTTGGAATGGTAATACCTTCAGCAGGTGATACAAAAAGAGGATAAGTTTCCCAGAGGATGAGACAGATAATCCTTGATTTACGACCTGTCAAAGTCACAACAGAACCCACAAAGGGTACAGGTAGTCCTCGCCTTACAACAGTTCATTTAGTGACCGTTCAGAGTTACAACGGGATTGAAAAAAATGACTTATGACAGTTTTTCACACTTATGACCGCTGCAGCCACCCCTCAGGGTCACACGATCAAACTTTGAAAGCTTGGCAACTGGCTCGTATTTATGACGGTTGCAGTGTCCCAAGGTCATGTGATCCCCTTTAGCGACCTTCTGACGAGCAAAGTCAATGGGGAAGCCAGATTGTGCTGTTGATTATAATTTAATCATGTTTTGATCCCACTGGGTTGACCTTTGCTTGTTCTTAACCATAGATGTTTCAATTTTACGTTGATGTGGTTCTAGAATTATTGTGCCTATTTTATTATTTATATATTTATGCTACACCACGGAGGTTTTAATTTTGTCATAAACTGCCATGAATCTGCGTGCAGTTGGCAACCAGGAAACCTAGTAAATAAGGAGCCACTGGTAAGCCTTGTGATAAAATGAAGACACAGTTCTGTAAAGGACTATATTCAGAAAAACAGAACAGCATAACAGAGTTGGAAGGGACCTTGGAGGTCTTCTAGTCCAACCCTGTGCAATCGCTGTGGCTTGTTATTCTGCCCTGCTCGCCAAGTGCCCTTTTAGTCGAACGCCCAGCAATCCCCCCGGGACTGCCAACACTGAACAGCTGTTGGCCAGGCCTTTCTTACGTCTTTGGCCTGAAGTTTGAAGGGGGATGCAGGAAGGGAGGAGGTCGCCATTTTAGAGGCGACTGGAAGGCCGTGGGAACGTCGGTCGAGCACCGTCTCTTCTACAGCCTGGAAACGGGATTTGAACAATACTGCTATGCAGGCCAGCACCACCGAAGCGACTGTGTTTATTATTGGGGCCGTATTGATGATCGGGCCCACCATTTGGACTGCTACAGTGGCAAGTTCCCTTTCCTCAGGCCCCCCTTATCTATGGGGGACCTCCCCCTCTGACAGATTGACATCGGACTCTGGAGGGAGAGAGCTCGTGATCTATAGATACCATCTGGATAGGGGGACATACCATCAACCCCTGGACTATTGGCTTCCCAAAACTGGACACTGGAACTCTTGGATTGACTTAATTTTTAATGAGATTATTTTTATATGCTCCTTATTAATTTTATTGATTTTAACATTTGTGATAATTAACCTTGCAATTTCTACCCCAGAAGTATTGTGATTGTGATTATAATGTGGGCTATGAATGGGTATGATTGTGCGAGAGAGTTTCATCGATTATTAGAGTGGAAGGAGTAAGCCGAGGGTTTGGTCTTTGTCCCCCTCTGCTGAGTGTGGAAACAGAAGTGGAGGGGGACTTAGGTCCATTCCCAGGTGCAGTATGAATGGTATGTATGATCTGTCGGGAGAGGGGGGGACCAGTAGGGGAGGGGAGTGGATCTCTGATGGGATGGGGGACGGGAGGATTACGGTCATAACAGGGAGAGGTAGGTATGGCGGGAGCAGAGGGGTAGGCCGCTCTCGGGGAACGAGAACTCGCTGTCTCCAAGCGATTTCCTGTTCTGGCCCCTCTGGTTTGGTTCCATCTTGCTCAACCCGAGGTCCTGGTAACCAGGGATGTCAGGGCCCTGGGCTCAAGCTGCTGCTGTTGAATGCCAGGTCAATTATCAACAAGGCCCCCCTTGTACGGGATTTAATCCTGGAAGAGGGGGTGGACCTGGCATGTATTACTGAGACCTGGCTAGGCCAGGAGGGGGGGGTTCCCCTCTCCGAGATGTGCCCGGACGGGTTCTCAGTTCAGCATCAGCCGCGACCCCAGGGAAGGGGTGGAGGAGTGGCGATTATAGCTCGCCAGAACCTTAATCCTCGAAGGAGCCCTGCCCCGGAGATTGTTGGGTGTGAGACGCTCCTTCTGAAGTTGGACTTAGGGGTCCAGGTGGGCCTTTTGCTAGCGTACCTGCCTCCTAGCTACGTTGCAAAGGCCCTGCCTGTTCTGCTCGAGGCGGTAGCAGGGCTGGCGATTGAGTTCCCCAGGTTGATGGTGCTGGGGGACTTTAATTTGCCATCGCCCGGTGAAACCTCGGAGGCAGTCCAGGAGTTCATGGCTTCCATGACAACCATGGACCTGACCCAAGTAGTTCAGGGTCCGACTCATGAGGGAGGTCACACGCTTGACCTTGTGTTTCTCTCGGGGCAGTGGAGAGATGATCTGAGGCTGAGGGGTTTAGTCACAGTACCCTTGTCGTGGTCAGATCATTTCCTTCTGAGGTTGGATTTCATGGCACCACTCCTCCACCGCAAGGAGGCGGGGCCGATTAAGTGGTTCCGCCCCAGGCGCCTAATGGAATCTGAAGGATTTCAGAGGGAACTTGGGGAAATACCTGACTCCCTGGTACACGATTCATCTGAGGCTCTAGTGGCTGCCTGGAATCGGGCGGCAACGGGGGCTTTAGATCGGATTGCGCCTTTGCGGCCTCTCCGTGGCAGCGGATCCCGGAGGGCTCCTTGGTTTACTGAGGAGCTCCGGGAGATGAAGCGCCTAAAGAGACGCCTAGAGTGACGATGGAGAGCCAGTAAAGCTGAGTCTGACCGGACACTTTTAAGAACTTGCATTAAGTCTTACTTAGTGGCGATAAGGGCGGCAAAATGCGCGTATTTTTCCGCTCTTATTGCGTCCGCCGACTCCCGCCCAGCCGCCCTGTTTAGGGTGACTCGCTCCCTCCTAGCCAAGGGGGGAGTTGAAGATCCCTTGCAGGGCAGAGCTGAGGAATTTTCTCAGTTTCTGGCGGACAAAGTCGTTCAGATTCGGACGGAGCTGGACTCCATTTGGACAGGGCAAGCCGAGATGACAGGGGTGAGTCTTAGTCCTGTTATATGGGACGAGTTTGAACCTGTCACTCCTGAGGATGTGGACAAGGCCATAGGAGCGATGAGCGCCTCCACCTGTTTATTGGACCCGTGCCCCTCCTGGCTGGTTTCTGCCAGCAGGGAGGTGACACGCGGCTGGCTCCAGGCGGTTGTGATCGCTTCTTTGAGAGAGGGATCCATCCCACAGCCTTTAAAAGCTGCGGTGGTGAGGCCCCTCCTCAAGAAGCCTTCCCTGGACCCAGCGGATTTAAAAAACTTCCGTCCAGTCTCCAACTTACCCTTTTTGGGTAAAGTTGTTGAGAAGGTGGTGTCGCTCCAACTCCTGCGGCTTTTGGAGGATACTGATTATCTGGATCCCTTTCAATCGGGTTTCAGGCGCGGCTACAGTACGGAGACTGCTTTGGTCGCACTGATGGATGATCTCTGGCGAGCCCGGGATGGGGGTTATTCCTCCATCCTGGTGCTACTTGACCTCTCAGCGGCTTTCGATACCATTGACCATGGTATCCTTCTGCGTCGTCTTGGGGAGATGGGAGTGGGAGGCACTGTTTTACGGTGGTTCTCCTCCTACCTCTCTGACAGGACGCAGTCGGTGTTGACAGGAGGACAGAGGTCGACCCCTAGGCCCCTGGTTTGCGGGGTGCCACAGGGCTCGGTCCTCTCGCCCATCCTGTTTAACATTTACATGAAACCGCTGGGCGAGATCATCCGACGACATGGGGTGAGGTATCAGCAGTATGCTGATGATACCCAGTTGTACATCTCCACCCCGTGTCAGTTCAGTGAAGCAGTTGATGTAATGTGCCGCTGCCTGGACGATGTGAGGGTCTGGATGGGAGTGAACAGACTCAGGCTCAACCCAGACAAGACTGAGTGGCTCTGGATATTGCCTCCCAAGGATTATGTCGACTGTCCCTCCTTGGTTCTCGGGGGAGAAAAATTGACTCCCTCAGAACAGGTTCGCAATTTGGGTGTCCTCCTAGACCCACAGCTAAAATTGGAGCAACATCTTTCAGCTGTGGCTAGGGGGACCTTTGCACAAATCCGTCTTGTGCACCAATTGCGACCTTACTTGGAGAGGGAGGCCTTGCTCACAGTCACTCATGCCCTTGTCACCTCACGGCTAGACTACTGTAACGCGCTCTACATGGGGCTACCCTCGAAGAGCATCCGGAGACTCCAGTTGGTACAGAATGCAGCTGCGCGAGCTGTAGTGGGTGTATCAAGATACACCCACGTAACACCTCTCCTTCGCCAACTGCATTGGCTACCGATTAGTCTCCGGTTGCAATTTAAGGTGTTGGTCGTTACCTTTAAAGCCCTACATGGCTCAGGGCCAGGATACCTGCGGGACCGCATCCTACCACATACCTCCCTAAGACCGGTTAGGTCCCACAGAGAGGGCCTCCTCCGGGTCCCGTCGGCCAAACAATGCCGACTGGCGGGGCCACGGGGGAGGGCCTTCTCTGTGGGAGCCCCGTCCCTCTGGAACCAACTTCCACCAGAGATCCGGACTATCCCCACCCTGCTGGCCTTCCGTAAAGCCTTAAAAACATGGCTCTTCCGGCAGATGGGGTGAATAGGACAACCAGATTCCCCCTGAATGTTGTGTTTATAATGTTCTTTTTAATTATATTTTAATTTAAATTATGATTGTTTTTAAATGTACGTTCTTATTCATGCTGTACGCCGCCCTGAGTCCCACGGGATTGGGCGGCCTATAAGAGCGTTTAAATAAATAAATAAATAAAATAAACCCCCTGCTTAGGCAGGAAACCCTATACAACTTCAAATGGTTATCCAATATGTTCTTAAAAACTTCCAGTGTTGGAGTATTCACAACTTCTGGAGGCAAGTCGTTCCACTGATTAATTGTTCTAACTGTCAGGAAATTTCTCCTTAGTTCTAGGTTGCTTCTCTCCTTGATTAGTTTCCACCCATTGCTTTTTGTCCTTAAGCAGAAACAGCTTAAATCGACTGTTCTTGCTCATTTACTATTAAATAACATTTTAACAACAGGTCTCCTGAAGAAATGAGAGAAAAATATAATAATATCCCCCATTCCACACCTAAGGTCTAGGTGGTAATAATTGAGTAATAGAGGAAATAATCTCAATGTAAGAATTCTGAGGGGACAGGTGGCGAGATTGGTAAAATATCCCCAAATTAAACTTAGGGGGGGGAGGAATATGCTCCTTCTGCCAAAGAGCTGATTTTACATAGTTTACCATTATTACACAAATGCTCTTCTGCATGTTTTTGGTGATTCATCCTTTCCATCATTAAGGTCTCTTAAGGTGTCTTGAACAAGTATATATATATATATATATATATATATATATATATATATATATATATATATATATATATATATATATATATATATATATATATATATATATATATATATATATATATATATATGTGCTGATTAATAAGACTTTCCTGCAAAAGGAAACCTAAACATTTTTCAAAGAGCACAAAGTAGGAACAAGTCATTTGCATTTTTACTTACCACGTTGTGAGCTTCATCAAGTATTACTACAGCCCCTTTCAAGTCCAGGTTATGAGCTCTTCGATTCTATGAAAGAGCAAAACACAATACTTGGTCTCAATTAGTTGTGATGCAGGTAGCACTCGACTTACGGCTACAATTGAGTCAAACATTTCTGCCACTAAGCAAGATAGTTGTTAAGTGAGTTCTGCCCCATTTTACAACATTTCTTGCCATGATTGTCAAGTGAATCAGTGCAGTTGTTAAGTTAGTAACACTGTTATTATGTGAACCTGGCTTCCCCGTTGATGTTGCTGAAAGTCGCAAAGGTGTGTTCATGTGATCCCGGGACACTGCGACCGTCATAAATATGAGGCAGTTGCCAAGCATCTGAATTCTGATCATGTGACCAATTGGATGCTGCAGTGATTGTTAAGTATGGAAAATGGTCGTGTAAGTCACTTTTTTCAGTGCTGCTGTAACTTCAAACAGTCTCTAAACAAATGGTTGTAAGTGGAGGACTGCTTGTACTCGAAAGAATCCTTTTTTTTAAGTGGAGATTAAAAAATTAGAGAAATTCTGAATTTAAAATTTGTTAGTATATTTTAAGTTTATGTTTATTGAATATTATACCCTGTGCTTTTTCTGGGAAGTCGGGGGGGGGGAGGTAGGGGGGGGAGAAAAAGAGAAAAATGTTTGTACTTTGTACTAATAAAACTTTTTGAATTAAAAAAAGAAAGAAATAATCCTTTTTGATATAGCGCTAATCAACTAAAAAATTAATTCATCCTTTCAGTACAGGTAGTCCTCAGAATAGAATAGAATAGAATAGAATAGAATAGAATAGAATAGAATAGAATAGAATAGAATAGAATAGAATAGAATAGAATAGAATAGAATAGAATAGAATAGAATAGGAAGCAACCTTGGAGGTCTTCTAGTCTAACCCCCTGCTCAAGCAGGAGACCCTACACCACTTCAGACAGGTGGCTGTCCAGTCTCTTCTTAAAAACCTCCATTGATGGAGCATTCACAACTTCTGGCGGCAGGCTGTTCCACGGATTAATCCTCGATTTGCAACCATTCATTTAGTGAACATTCAAAGTTACAAATGCACTGAAAAATTACCAGTCCTCGCATTTACGGCGATAGCAGCATCCCCATGGTCACATGAACAAAATTCAAGCACTTGGTAAGCCGTATGGGTTTACAATGACTGCAGCCTCCTGGACAGGGGTCTCCAACCTTGACAACTTTAAGCCTGGCGGACTTCAATTCCCTGGGAGACCCCTGTCCTAGAGGGTCATTTGATTGCCATTTCCAACCTTGCCAGCCAACTTCTAACAAGCAAAGGCAATGGTAAGAAGCCAGGTTCACTTAACAACTGCATGATTCACTTAACAACCATGGCAAAAAAAGATCATAAAATTGGACACCACTCACTTAACCACTGTCTCGCTTAGCCATGGAAATTCTGCTCGCAATTGTGGTAGTAAGCCAAGGACGATCTATAGGTCTGATACTCAGTAAGCACTACCGCCGAATGATTAACTGAGTCTCCGATGGGAGGCCAAGAAATCACATTCTCTGATACAAGTGAAGATTCTACAGCGGTTTGGGGTTTGTTTTTTTTCAATCTTGGCAACTTTAAGATGTATGGACTTCAACTCCCAGAATTCCCCAGCCAGCATTGGAAAACAATGTTCTGCAGCAATACACATCTAAGTAATCTTAAACACTAACATAGGAGTCCCCCCAATCCCTGGGCTGCGGATCGGTACCGGTTCGTGGCCTGTTAGGAACTGAGCCACGCAAGCAAGCAAAGCTTCATCTGCACATGCGCAGCTTGCTAGCATGTGAAACCATCCCCCCCACTGCCCGTCTGGTCCGTGGAAAAAAGGTTGGGGACCGACGCGCTAACAGATTAAAATGACCCGTCAGTCTCTTACTTCAGAACATATGACACAAAATAAAAAGTGGACTTTTGTCATTTCATCCAAATCCCTCCATGATTCCATATGCATGACTGCCATGCTAAAATATAGGAATTTTTTGGGGGGGGTCTCTAACACAAAATCTGGTAAAGTTACTGTACTGTATTAAAAGATAGAAAAAAGAATGGAAAACAGACTGAGAATTTTTGCTACAGTTTCCCTGGTTTAAGAGACAGGGAAAAAATGAGTTCTGAAACTCCAGCATGAATTATTATCTATTCGGTTGCTAAAATTCCTGCTCCCTCTGAAACTCATCAGATTCATTAGCTGCGTGGGGAAAACTAATTGAATAAGTCCAACTTCTCTGATAAACTACTGAAGTTTGCAGATGATACAACAGTGATTGGTCTCATTCGAGGCAACGATGAAACCGCATACAGATGGGAGGTTGAACAACTAGCCTTGTGGTGCGACCGGAACAATCTGGAACTGAACACACTCAAAACCGTAGAAATGGTGGTAGACTTTAGGAGAAACCTGCCCATCCTACCACCTCTTACAATACTAGACAACATATTATCAACAGTCGAGACCTTCAAATTTCTAGGTTCCATCATATCTCAAGACCTAAAATGGTAACCTAACATCAAAAATGTCATCAAAAAAGCACAACAAAGAATGTTCTTTCTGCGCCAACTCAGGAAGCTCAGAGTGCCCAAGGAGCTGCTGATCCAGTTCTACAGAGGAATCACTGAGTCTGTCATCTGCACCTCTATAACTGTCTGGTTCGGTTCTGCAATCCAACAAGACAGACACAGACTTCAGAGGATAATCAGAACTGCAGAAAAAACAATTAGACCTGAGTCCTGAGGGAATAGGGCGGCATAGAAAAACTGCCAAATAAATAAATAAATAAATTACAACCCAATCTGCCTTCCACTGAGGACCTGCATTCTTCACGAGTCAAAAAGAGGGCCGTGAAAATATTTACTGACCCCTCGCATCCTGGACATAAACTGTTTCAACTCCTACCCTCAAAACGATGCTATAGAGCACTGCACACCAAGACAACTAGACACAAGAACAGTTTTTCCCCAGTTGTTTAGCCATCACTCTGCTAAACAAATAATTCCCTCACCACTGTCAAACTATTCACTAAGGCTGCATTACTATTACTATTAGTCTTCTCATCGTTCCTATCACCCATCTCCTCCCACTTATGACTGTATGACTGTAACTTGTTGCTTGTATCCTTACAATTTATACTGTTTCCTGATTGCTTATTTGTACCCTATGACAATCAGTAAGTGTTGTACCTCATGATTCTTGACAAATGTATCTTTTCTTTTATGTACACTGAGAGCATATGCACCAAAGACAAATTCCTTGTGTGTCCAATCACACTGGGCCAATAAAGAATTCTATTCTATTTTATTCTATTCTATTCTATTCTCTGCAGCGATGAAACAGACTCACTTGATCATTAGCTTTTTAAGTGCTTCTGACATAAATGTGGACAGACCCTCGGATCATAAGAACAACTATCCATAGGCCAGGCACTTGATGATTCTGGGCCAGCTCCATAATTTCCACTGTGACCACAAACTCCTGAGTTGACCTAGATTCTGTACCAAGTGAAGACAAACCCAGATGCTCTCTAGTAACCAAGTTCAACTGAAAACCTACATCCGGTTATCTTTGACACAGAGTTTGTAAACGCCGAAGACCATTTCCCAAAATATACAAATCAGGTTTGATTCTTTTAAAATAAATATATATACAACATATACCTTTGAGTCCAGCAGGTAGTTATAAGGCATAAAAATGATGTCGGCTTGCTGTTTCAGACTCCGAGAAAGATAATAAGGGCAAACTCTGTTTAAAGATAAAAGATTTTAAAAATTATACAATGCCTTCTGAGTTACATTGTTTTCAACAAAGCTTTGTTGTGATTATCAAGAACTGCCTGCCATCTTTTTAATGGATGACAAAACGCTACAAGCGAAGATATCCAACTTGTGGCTTGGCCATAGATTCATTAGGTGCTATTAAGTCAAAATAACTGCCACTTTCCAACCGCAGGGCTATTCCAGCATTGTTTAATACTGACATAATGCTGCTCCTTGTAATTTGCGAGTTCCATTTTAGCCTACAACCAAGGATCACTAAACTATGGATAACGAAGCCTTGAGTCTGTGGAAAGATTCTGGAACACAGAACCAGGGGGAAAGCACTGGGGGTGGGGGAAAGAACAAAAGGGCTGAGAAAATTGCTGGGTATATCATAGGACAGGGTTTCTCAACTTTAGCAACTTTTAAGATGTGTCGACTTCAACTCCCAGAACTCCTCAGCCAACTGGCTGAGGAATTCTGGGAGCTGAAGTCCACACATCTTAAAGTGACCAAGGTTGAAAAATATTGCAATATAGGAAGATTGGCAGCAGACTGCTGGAAAAATGGAGCCCAATAAACACTTTTATGTACATGTAAAATATATTAGAATCTTTCACAATGGACGTGACACGGTTCAGGAAATCCTTAACTATGGATAACAAGGTCTATATTCATCAGCCACATTTACAAAAGGGAGTTTATTTATCTGTCTGCCTATAAACTTCTAAAACTCTACGTGTCTGTAACCTTTAACTGAATGAAATGGTGCATTACAGGGAAAATGTTTATAACCAAGGTGCCTCAAACGGATTAACTTACAGAATGCATCCAAAAACTGGGACCTATGGCCCTTGTAAAATTGAAATCTGGCAAATTTTATAAAACATTTTATGACAATAGCAATAGCACTTAGACTTATATACCGCTTCATAGTGCTTTACAGCCCTCTCTAAGCGGTTTACAGAGTTCAGCATATTGCCCCCAACAATCTGGGTCCTCATTTTACCGACCTCAGAAGGATGGAAGGCTGAGTCAACCTTGAGCCTGGTGAGATTTGAACAGCTGAACTGCTGAACTAGCAATCAGCTGAAGGTCGCAGTGCTGCTTTTAACCACTGCACCACCTCGGCTCCTAAGAAGGCATTTTATGACATAATATAGAATGTCATAAAATAAATCCCCTGGTCAACTCCTGATGTCTGACTGTTCAATCAGGGCTACTTCCAAGGCGATTCAACTCTGGAAATCTTCCTGAATTTTAAAGAACTTTTCCAATACATTAGTTCTGCCATAGTTGAAGGCATTTGAGGGACCTGGTAAGAAATATCTCTGAAACAATAACCAAAGGGCCACGGATTGTCTAGTATACCACTAAAACTCTTGTGACTGTAACCTTTAACTGTGTGAGATGGTGTGCACAGGGGAACCATTTTTGAACCAAGGCAGCTCAAATGGGCTAACTTACAGAATGCATCCAAAATCTGGCACCCATGGGATTGAAATCTGGCACATTTATGGTCATTTTGCTGTGCCACTGTGCTACAGTTCAGTAGACAAATTAGTAGACAAGTCCTGCCCTAGCCTTCCGCAGGCCAGGTAGACTAGCCCGTCATTTGGCCACTGAAGATCAATCCCACCATAGGCTGCCAAAGGATCATCTGGCGCACTCAAGCCAACAAGAAGTTGGAAGTCACAAACAAATCCAATTTGTAAGGAATATTAACCACGACTGAACTAGCAAAAATTGCCCAATCATGCGGCCCAAATGCCTGCGAGAACAGCCAGGTCTTTAAGAACTTATGAAAGGCTAACCAGGTCAGAACTGTCCTGATTATGGTTGTTGCATAAAGCACGCGTCACCACAGGAAAGACACAACTCCAAGGCCTAACAAGGTGACACTGTTTAATGGACTCAGAGGTTGCCTTTCTTGCTAAATTTGGTGAGGCGAGCGAAGAAAATGGGAGCCAGACAGTCCCACAAATCATTAAAGATTATGCCATGTAAGGCTTCGTAGGTAGCAACCAGAATCCTATTGGGAGAAGTATTGTTGTACACAAGTAATGAGAAATGACCCAAACTGCCCACACTGCTACATTCTGAATCAGCTGCAGCTCCTCAGGGGAATCCGATGCAGGGTCCATTACAGTAAAATAAATAAGATGACTCAGGCATGAATCATTTTGATGTCAAGAAAGCTGCCTGGTCCAGGAATAGGGGCAACCGGTGCCCAACACGAACATTTGCAAAGGTTCTCCTATCCAGGTAGTCATCTGCATTTCGAGCGGAAGTCATGAGGCCAGGAGAAGCCCCACGCTGCGCCTCAAGTCTGTCTGGGGAAACAACAGGAAGAGCTGAAGATCGGGGAAAAAAATCTCCCAATCTTGAGGGCCTTAAAACCCACAGCCAGTCAGTCTTGCCGTAGTTGAGCCAAAGGCATACATTTCATATTTAAGAAGTACGAAATAAAAATAAGTATTTTTTATCATTTTAAAACTTTTTAATCTTAAATCCTCATTTTAATGTTAATTTGATTATGTTGTACACCACCCACAGCCCCTCTGAGAGAGATGGGCAGTTAAAAAATATGAAATATAAATATATACATTCTGTTTATAGAAATAAATAAATCCTGTTCTTCCCCCATTTACACTCCCACAGCCTCACAACTAGTGGTGGGATTCAAATTTTTTTACTACCGGTTCTGTGGGTGTGGCTTGGTGGGCATGGCAGGGGAAGGATACTGCAAAATCCCCATTCCCTCCCCACTCCAGGGGAAGGTTACTGCAAAATCCCCATTTCCTGGGACTCGGGAGGCAGAGAATAGATGGGGGCAGGGCCAGTCAGAGGTGGTATTTACCGGTTCTCTGAACTACTCAAAATTTCCGCTACCAGTTCTTCAGAACTGGTCAGAACCTGCTGAATACCATCTCTGCTCACGACACTAAGAACGAACCTTGATAGCATCACTTGGTTGATCCGGGGTAGAGATGTATTACTACTAGTGGTTAGAAGGCAGTATTGCAGGCAAACTCTGCCCACAGTCTGGTGTTCGATCCTGTTCGGCTCAAGATTGACCCAGCCTTCCATCCTTTCGATGTCAGGACCCAGGTTGTTAGGGGCAATATGCTGGTGTTGTAAATCACCCAGAGAGTGCAGTAAAGCACTATGCGGTGTTATATAAGTCTAAGTGTTATTTCTATTGTTAGGTGTCATCAGCATTGCAATGAAACACAACTTATACCAAAAGATGACCTTGCCCCAGCTTCATATAAATGTTAAATAAGAGCGAGGAAACAATAGATTCCTGAGGAATCTCTCACAAGGTCACCAGTAATGACCATTATAAAATTTGCTTTATGGATGATCACAATAAGGCATATAAAATAACTTGAATATAGCTTGTGCTATCAAGCTTTCGTTTTCAGGGGCAAACATAGGGTGTTCGGCCATTCACAGGATCAATAAAATGATTTAAACATGCTTTCTGCACAATCTCAGCAAAAGAAAGCATCAAATTGTCTTTGGTTCTGTAAATTATGTTGGTAAATCTGGTTTCCCTTTCGCCATTTCAGCTTAATACGAAGCCCTGCTGTTGCTGAGCTATGTCTCCAAGGAAGTGAGGCAGAGTTTAAGAAGATGTGACCTGTGTTTGTTTCCATTTTTAACAAGGTCTTCAATGTCCAAGATGGGATCGATCAGGTCTTTCTCGCTGCTTTTTTCTACATGAAAAAGAAATATATATGTTGTGTATTGGAAGTTAAAACAATTGCAACCATCGCTGTGCCGGTGTTTCACCAATCAGTATCAGGCCTTTTGTGGCTTAACAAGACACTGGTACTTTTATGTTAAGACTAGATAATAGAACATTCCTGGTTTAGTCTCCAGGCTAAAAGAAGCAGCATAGTCTAAATCTAATTTATTTCCTGTTTCTAAACCTCCCATCTCATGATCCCTGACCTACATGGCATTGGTTTCTTAGACTAGGTCTACCTGTAGGGCTCTAATTTTTTCCCCTCAAAAGCGAAAGCAAAGTGGGGCTTGATAATACAGGTGGTCCTCAACTTACAACAGTTCACTTAATGACTGTCCAAAGTTACAGCGGCACTGAAAAAAGTGACTTATGACCATTTTTCACACTTGTGACCATTGCAGCGTCCCCATGGTCATGTGGTTTACATTCGGATGCTTGACAACTGACTCGCATTTATACCAGTGTTTCCCAACTTTGGCAACTTGAAGATGTCTGGACTTCAACTCCCAGAATTCCCCAGCCAGCATTCGCTGGCTGGGGAATTCTGGGAGTTGAAGTCCAGACATCTTCAAGTTGCCAAGGTTGGGAAACACTGATTTATACAATGTCATGGGGTCATGGGATCCCCTTCTGACAGGCAAAATCAATGGGGAAACCAGATTCACTTAACAACCGTGTTACTAATTTAACAACTGAAAGGATTCACTTAATGATAGTGGCAAGAAAAGTGGCAAGCAAAACTCATTTAACAAAATTCTCACTTAGCAACAGAAATATAGGGCTCAATTATGGTCGTAATTTGAGGACCACCTGTATCTCTTGCTAGAAGCATCCTCTCCCTGACTTGAGGCTCCAAAAAGGAGGGGGGGGGGTGGACATGATGTTATTCTGATACCATTGTAGCTGTGGTCAAGGCATTTGGCTAGAAAGTGGGAGACGGTGAGTTCTAGTCCCGCCTTAGGCATGAAAGCCAGCTGGGTGACTTTGAGCCAATCACCAGGAGGCAGTGAGTTCTAGTCCCGCCTTAGGTATGAAAGCCAGCTGGGTGACTTTGGGCCAATCACCAGGAGGCAGTGAGTTCTAGTCCCGCCTTAGGTATGAAAGCCAGCTGGGTGACTTTGGGCCAATCACCAGGAGGCAGTGAGTTCTAGTCCCACCTTAGGCATGAAAGCCAGCTGGGTGACTTTGGGCCAATCACCAGGAGACGGTGAGTTCTAGTCCCGCCTTAGGTATGAAAGCCAGCTGGGTGACTTTGGGCCAATCACCAGGAGGCGGTGAGTTCTAGTCCCGCCTTAGGTATGAAAGCCAGCTGGGTGACTTTGGGCCAATCACCAGGAGGCAGTGAGTTCTAGTCCCACCTTAGGCATGAAAGCCAGCTGGGTGACTTTGGGCCAATCACCAGGAGACGGTGAGTTCTAGTCCCGCCTTAGGTATGAAAGCCAGCTGGGTGACTTTGGGCCAATCACCAGGAGGCGGTGAGTTCTAGTCCCGCCTTAGGCATGAAAGCCAGCTGGGTGATTTTGGGCCAATCACCAGTAGGCAGTGAGTTCTAGTCCCGCCTTAGGTATGAAAGCCAGCTGGGTGACTTTGGGCCAATCACCAGGAGGCGGTGAGTTCTAGTCCCGCCTTAGGCATGAAAGCCAGCTGGGTGACTTTGGGCCAATCACCAGGAGGCAGTGAGTTCTAGTCCCGCCTTAGGTATGAAAGCCAGCTGGGTGACTTTGGGCCAATCACCAGGAGGCAGTGAGTTCTAGTCCCACCTTAGGCATGAAAGCCAGCTGGGTGACTTTGGGCCAATCACCAGGAGGCAGTGAGTTCTAGTCCCACCTTAGGCATGAAAGCCAGCTGGGTGACTTTGGGCCAATCACCAGGAGGCGGTGAGTTCTAGTCCCGCCTTAGGCATGAAAGCCAGCTGGGTGATTTTGGGCCAATCACCAGTAGGCAGTGAGTTCTAGTCCCGCCTTAGGCATGAAAGCTGGCTGGGTGACTTTGGGCCAATCCCTCTCTCTTGGCCCAACCCATCTTGCAGGGTTGATGTTGTGGGGAAAATAGGAGGAGGAAGGGGAATCGTATATGGTTGCCACCTTGAGTTATTTGCAAAACTAATAAAGATGGGATACAAAGAAATAAATAAAAATAGCAGCTTTCTATGCATAACCAGCACCAGTTTTAAATGAAACCCGTTCGCTGGAATTGTGAACGTACAACGCTTCTTTGCTAGGCCTTTTCCTTTGTACAATTTATTTTGAAACAAATCTCTTCAGATGTCAGTCAACGAAATGATCAGCGATAAGGAAACACCACACCCCCTCTCGGGGAACCCTGAAGGGCTTGAGATTCTATCTGCCGTGCTGAATCCAATTTAATCCAGTCCCAATGCTTTTATTTGATTAATACATCAACACTACACCGTTAATTCATCACCCATGCACAGTTTTAATTTAAAAAAACATGTTCCAAGATTAAAGGGACGCAACGCATTACAAGCACCGGTGCCAAGAAAAGATACCCCTGACCTTTTTCTAAACTCAGTCTGTGACTGCAGCTTCCACCATAGTTCCTGTTCTTAAAATATACTCTATACAGATAGTTCTCAACTTAGGACTCAAAGCTTATGACCCTCACAACTGAGCCCAAAATTTCTGTTGCTAAGTGAGACATTTGTCAAGTAAATTTTGCCCCATTTTACAACCTTTCTTGCCACAGTTGTTAAGTGAATAACTGCACTTATTAAGTTAGTAACATGGTCGTTAAGTGAATCTGGCTTCCTCATTGACTTTGCTTGTCAGAAGGTTGCCAAAGGGGATCACGTGACCCCAGGACTCTGCAACCATCATAAATATGAGTCAGTGTCTCAGCAGCCCCCCCCTCTCTCTCCCTCCCTCCCCCTCCCCCTCCCCCCCCTCTCTCTCTGCCAAAAGAGCGCCCACTGCAAAAAGAGCAGCTCCCAGCCGGGAGAGAGAGAGAGAGAGAGAGCACAAGCGAGAGGCGGGCACGCGCAGGCAGTTTTACCAACTCCCTCTGCCGCGGCGTTGCACATACACCATGGGACTGGCTCGCCTCCTCTGGGCTCTGCTTCAGGCGGCGTTTTGAAACGCACTCCTGCCTGCAAGGAGGAGGAAGAGGAGGCGAGGCAGGGATCGAGGCTTCGGAGGGGGGAGAGCCCCCCCATCCGCCAGCGAGACACGGAAGGGCCCTTCCAGCCGCCCGCCCCAGGATCCGCCTCCCTGCACCTCTGGCTAGGTGGGCGACTCTCTCGGCGGGCTCTGTAGCGGGGCCCTCCAGCCGCCTCGGCTCTTTCTCGCCACACCACGCCGCTGGGCATGAGTTCAATCGCTGGGTGAGTTGCTGCCGCTGCCTTCTCTCTCTCCAAAAAGAGGGTGGGGGGCTTGGAACAAATGGGCAAGAGCGGGCGGCGAGCAACGCGCCTTGGTAAGGGTATGTGGGGTGCATGGGGCATGTTCCTCCCCCCTTTCCCTGGAAAGTAGTTGAGGGGGCTTGTTTGGGGGGGGTTATTTCAGCGCATGCGCTGAAAAGCCTGATTGGCCTTATTATGGGGACATGGCTTATTGTCGGGGAAACACAGTATCTATCTATCTATCTATCTATCTATCTATCTATCTATCTATCTATCTATCTATCTATCTATCTATCTATCTATCTATCTATCTATCTACCTATCTACCTATCTATCTATCTATCTATCTATCTATCTATCTATCTATCTATCTACCTACCTACCTACCTACCTACTATCCATCCATCCATCCATCCATCCATCCATCCATCCCTATCTATCTATCTATCTATCTATCTATCTATCTATCTATCTATCTATCTATCTATCTATCTATCTATCTATCTACCTACCTATCTACCTACCTACCTACCTATCCATCCATCCATCCCTATCTATCTATCTATCTATCTATCTATCTATCTATCTATCTATCTATCTATCCATCCCTATCTATCTATCTATCTATCTATCTATCTATCTATCTATCTATCTATCTATCTATCTATCTATCTATCCATCCATCCCTATCTATCTATCTATCTATCTATCTATCTATCTATCTATCTATCTATCTATCTATCCATCTACCTACCTACCTACCTACCTACCCATCCATCCATCCATCCATCCATCCATCCATCCATCCATCCATCCATCCATCCATCCATCCATCCATCCATCCATCCATCCCTATCTATCTATCTATCTATCTATCTATCTATCTATCTATCTATCTATCTATCTATCTATCTATCTATCTATCTATCATCTATCTACCTGTACATCAAACAAGATAGTCAGGGAAACAGGAGCATTGTGAGGTAAATACATAGAGCACACAGAATAAAAAGGCGGGGGAAAAGGGAACCTCCCCCTCCAAACCCACAGCAACCAATCACAGTGCAGATTGCCTGGCAAACGCAGCAGACCCGTAACATAAATGCGACCCCCACCAACAGAAGCCTTATTCAACCTCAGCCAATATCCACACTCCTTACCTTCCACGTTGTTATAGAAATGACACGAGCGACTTGACACTTTCATACGACACAAGTGGATCTGCAAATCAATTAAAATCCAGTTCAGTGCATCACACAATGGAGCCAAAATAGATTCATTAGTGCCCCGTTCTTAAATTCATGCTAGCAAGATGATCAGCAATTCCCTGCAGAGGAGATTTGTCCATTTAGCTCTAAGATGGGGAATATGTTACCCTTACATGGCTGGCTGGGGAATTCTGGGAGTTGAAGTGCACAGGTCTTAAAGTAGCCAAGGCTGAACACCCCTGCTTTGACAGGAAGCCCCCTACTCTCTTTTTACGACCCTGTAATTCCTTAATTCGGGGTAGACTTGGAGCGACTAGATGGAGCTGAGCATTTACTGGCCAGCTGCCCTTCCTGACACCTACGCAGAGTTCACAGCCAATTTTTTTTTGGTGCCTTAGGAGAGAAACATCTGCCGCTACCTAGGATTGAACTTTCAACCTTCCGAGTGGGAGGCGAACGTCTTCAGCACTAGGCCACCATACTACTCATAGAAAGCCCTCTTAAGGAGATAGCAATAGCAATAACACTTAGACTTATATATCACTTCACAGTGCTTTACAGCCCTCTCTGAGTGGTTTACAGAGTCAACCTATGGCCCACAACAACCTGAGTCCTCATTTTACCAATTTCGGAAGGATGGAAGGCTGAGTCAACCTTGAGCTGGTGAGAATCGAACTGCTGGCAGTTGGCAGAATTAGTCCACAATACTGCATTCTAACCACTGCGTCATGATGGCCACTATAAAAGATAGTGATATACAGTATTGGAAGACAGGGTTCCTGCAGAGGTGATGGGGCAAGATAGTGCTTTGAGCTGGATTCAGAAAAACACACAATAAAATTATTTTTTGTAATAGGGTGGCTGCATTCCCTGTCAATCATAACAGTAACAGAATAATCTTGGGCCAGCATCATTTTGCATGTATTATTTTACCTGCATATGATTGTTTTCCTGCTTTTTGACTTCAGGGTGGATGCAAAGCTGGTCTCTGGATCCCAACACACAAACTTTGGGTCTGTTTTAACAACAAGAACAGCAAAAGATCCAGGGCGTTTCCATATAATGTCAAAATATGGATCAAGAAAAAGAAAAACAGTGGCACGTTTTATATTTTAGCTTAAAAAAAAATCCCAGGAAAGTAAAACGGGGGCAGGATAAGCAAGATAAATGGGCATCTAACTATACAACATGGCTGCTAGGGAGATGCTCTTCACCCTCTGTGAAAATACTAAAGTCCAGTTTAATGAAAAGAAGGACTAGGGGTGACATGATAGCAGTGTTCCAATATCTCAGGGGCTGCCACAATAAAAGGAACTCAACATTCTCCAAAGCACTAGAAGGCAGGACAGGAAGGAATGGATAGAAATTAATCAAGGAGAGATCTAACCTAGAACTAAGGAAAAAGTTCTTGACAGGGAGAACAATTAATCAGTGGAACAGAACTTCAGAAACTGTGAATGCTCCAACAATGGAGAGATTGGACAACCATTTGTCTGAAATGGTATAGGGCGAACCTTTTTCGGCTCGGGTGCCAAAAGGGTGCATGCGCGCACGATAGCGCGCGTGCGTGTGCCCACACCCATAATGCAATGCCTCCCCCCGCACATGCACACAACCCCCAAGCTGCCCCCCGCACATGCACACAACCCCCCCCCATGCTGCGCCCCCCCCGCACATGTGCACAAGCCTCACTGAAGCCTCCGGATTATCATCTTCAAAGCCCTTCATGGCTTAGGACCAGGTTACCTTCGGGACCGCATTCTGCCTCATACTTCCCTTCGACCGGTTAGGGCCCACAGAGTTGGCCTCCTCCAGGTCCCGTCAGCCAAACAATGCCGGCTGGCGGGCCCTAGGGGGAGGGCCTTCTCTGTGGCGGGCCCCGTGCTCTGGAACCAACTCCCCCCAGAGACCCGAACTATCCCCACTCTGCTGGCCTTCCGAAAAGCCGTTAAGACATGGCTCTTCCTGCAGGCTGGGGGTAGAGCTTAATGCACTCGAGCTCACCCCCAAGTATGTATGGTTGCTGAATATTTTTTAAATTTTTTAATTCTGTTCTTAATCTGTTGTTTATTATTTAGTGTTCTTGTATAATGCTGTACGCCGCCCTGAGTCCCTCGGGAGTAGGGCGGCATAGAAGAACCAATAATAAATAAATAAATTGGGCCATTTTTCATCGTCCCCAGGGTTCATGAAGCTTTCCTGAAGCCTGAGGAGAGCTAAAACGGCCAAGAAGAAGGCTGAAAATCAGCTGGCCAGCGTGTGCATGTGCGCTGGACCTGACATAGGGCAACGCCTCGCGTGCCCTCAGATATGGCTCCGCGTGCCGCCTGTGGCACGCGTGCCATAGGTTCGCCATCACTGGTATAGGGTCTGCTGCCTGAGCAGGGGGTTGGACTAGAAGATTCAACCTGGAAATAAGGAGAAATTTTCTGACAGTGAGAGCAATCAACCAATGGAACAGAAATTGCCTTCAAAAGTTGTGGGAAGTTCATCACTGGAAGCTTTCAAGAAGAGATTGGACTGCCATATGTCAGAAATGGTGTAGATTATCCTGCTTGCGGGGGGGGGGGGGACTAGATGACCTACAAGGTCCCTTCCAATTCTGTTAATCTGTTAATCAAACCTCCAAGATCTCCAACTGTTATTCTGTTACCCTTAAGCACAGCTGAATGATATAAATCCTCACAGATAAAAAGAAAATAATTCAACCAACGTCATTAAACTACCATTAAATGCACTGCAAGACGGGAGCGATGGATGCCAACTTGGACTGCTTTTAAATAGAGATGAAATAGGCTCAGCTGGATAAATCACCAATAGCTAACAGTCGTCTAAGCTATTTATGATCCCCATTACCATTTGCAATAGCCTCCAAGCAGCGGTTGAGATAAAGTAATATTGCATTTAGGTTCTGCTTGTTGGCTTCCAAGAGAGAATCTGATTTGCCTCTGTGGATCAGAACGCTGGACAAACATCATCCTTTGGTCTGATCCAGGAGGGGCATTGCTTTTTATTCGGGGGTTCTCCTTTACTGTGGCTGCAGGGCAAGGCAGCTTTTTCAGATCACTGCAATAAACAAGGATGCTTTTGAAATAAATAAGGTGAGACAGCTTATAAACCCCAGGCACTTTTCACACTTGGAAGTCGAAATTCTTTCTTTACCTGTAAACAGTATTCTTCAATTCACAGATGACCTGAGCAAGCTGAGAATGTGTTCTGGAGGCATAAATTATTTTAGGGACATCACTGTAATAAGCTGTCATGCGGAGAAAGTGAGAAAGGAGCCGTGTGCAGGAGGGAGAAAGAAGAAGAAAAATTGTTTAGTTTGTGTTTAGTAACTAAATATATCGTCAGTCTGCTTTTCCTCGCTGGTGCTATGGTAACAATTTAGCCTGTGGAGATAGTCTGGGAATTTACAGCCCAACTGCCCACCTAATAGAGAAGACTGCGTGTTTTTTACTATCTCCAAAAAGGAGGTTTACTTTGAAGCACTTGTGGATAGGTATCTGCAAGTGGCAGTGAAAAATTGATGCATTCGTTTGCAGTGCTTCAGGTTCTCCGCAGACAACAACACACAAGGCAGGCAGGATTCTCAAACTTTTCTCATAACCAGTTTCTGCTTTTGTTATGAAAGGATTTCAAGGCACATGTAGTAATATTTTTATTGGTTCACCTTCCTTCAACTTCCATGTTCCCTAAACTTTCAAAATTCTGGAGAGCTGCAAGAGGAAGGAGATGGTACCAGCATTACAGGTAGTCCTCAACTTACGGCCACAATTGGGACCGGGATTCCAGTTGCTAAGCAAAGCGGTAGTTAAGGGAGTTACGCCCAGGTGTTTTTTTTTTTACCATTTCTGCCACAGTTGTTAAGCGAACCGCTGCAGATGTTAAGTGAATCTTCTTTGGCAACCTTCAGTCTCGAGAAACTATGGTATCATGCTCTGGAAAGAGTTTCTAGAAAGAGTTCCTAGAACAGCATCTAGTGTGGCTAAAAAGGCCAATCCGAGAGTGGCAATCCCTTCCACACTGTGGGCAGATCCATTCCGTCTCCTGCCTGGCCCCCAGATTTCGCTGGTTCCGGGACTGCCTCACTGCCTCGGCCTGTTAAGGTGAGAATAAATCTCATAGAGGCGATGTGGATCTTTTCTTGGAATTCAGACATTTAGAAATAAAGCCGAGATTAACAGTCTAATAGAAAATATTTATTTCGGTACAAAAACAATAAATCATGAATAGTTACATCCTTGCTAATAAATCGTGACCATTCCGGTCAGAGTCAAAGGCAGAAGAAGAAGAATGGAGAATCAGGAATGCACACATGCGCAGAAGATCACATCACGTGTCCTGCTTGGATTGGAATGTACCATAATATTAGGATAGGGATGCATCACCCTGCATATACATACAACTGGCAATATTCACTGCGTGACAGAATGATTGTCTCCTCGAAATGGAGAAGGCCATACTGCGTCTTTAGCCTCCAAGCGGAACGATCAGAGGTCAAGGTTTCCCAGCTGTTAATGTCCATTCCCAAGGCCTTTAAATCCCTCTTACAGATATCCTTATATCGCAGCTGTGGTCTCTCTCTGGGGCGCTTTGCCTGCACTAGTTCACCATACAGGAGATCTTTCGGAATCCGCCCATCATCCATTCTCACAACATGCCCAAGCTAGCAAAGATGTCGCTGTTTCAACAGTGTATACGTGCTAGAAATTCCAGCACGTTCCAAGACTGCACTATTTGGAACTTTGTGATGCCAAGGATACTTCGGAGACAGCGCATATGAAAAGTATTTAACTTTCTCTCTTGCCGTGCCTAAAGGGTCCTAAGTGAATCATGGGGTGGTTAAATGAATCCAGTTTCCCCACGTTGACTTTACTCGTCAAAAGCTGGCCAGGAAAGTCGCAAATGGCAATCAGGTAACCATGGACACAACGACGGTCATTAAGCGAATCTGACTCCCCCCCTTCACTTTGCTTGTTGGAAGCCAGTTGGGAAGGTTCACAAATGGTGATCACATGACACAGGGATGCTGCGATTGTCATAACTGGCCAAGCCCCCAAATTTTGACCATGTGACCCTGGGGATGCTGTGAAGATTGTAAGCATGGGGACTGGTTGTAAGTCGCATTTTTCAGTGCCTTTGTATCGTCAAACAGTCGTTAAACGAATGGCTGTAAGTTGAGGACTACCTATAGCTAATAAACCTATTATCAGCTTGCCTTCAGAAGTTGTGGGAGCTTCATCTCTGGAAGCTTTCAAGAAGAGACTGGACTGCCATCTGGTGTAGGGTCTCCTGCTTGGGCGGGGGGTTGGACTAGATGACCTATAAGGCTCCTTCCAACTCTGCTATTCTGTTCTCTTATTGTCAATCCTGAAGCTGAGCTGACCGGAGCCATATTGCAGCTTCAGTGTTGCCACACTGGAGTTGAGGGAAAGGGAGGGGGGATTAGAGATAGCTGGGGTTTGTGTAGCCAAAACAAAATACTTTATCTTGAGAACCAAGGACATTCTCACACCTGGACTGTGGAAGGAGGAGGTCACCAGACGACCAGACAGCGTTTTGATTGGACCATGTGACTGACTGTTTGGGGTTGTGGGAAAACTTTCTCTTTTAACCAGGTTTTCACCAGATATGTGCCAATATGATATTTCCAATAAAGCTATCCTTTGAGGAATCTACCTACCTCGGAGTTCTGCTTGCTATGGATCTATTACCTGGAACCCTGACACTTATTCTTACATCTGCTCTATGTGCCAAAATCTTATTGCAAATGTAACGAGGGCTTCCAAATGAACAGGAAATACCTGGAATTTCAGTCCCTGTGACAGCATTGCCCCAAGATGACAAGGGCTGATCCGGAAAAAGCTCTGCCCCTTTTAATCGTTGAGCAATCTTTTGCGCAGAAACGGCATCCTTGAAGTGCGCTCGCCATGCCAAGGCCGAGCACAGGAGGCATAACGTCTTCCCTGTGCCTGTGGGGCTCTCCAAGATCCCATTCACTTGCTGAAATGAGAATTAAAAGGGGGGGGGGGAATAAATATTTACTGAAGTACCAGAGGAGGATAAACATTTCCACAAAGTCATTCTATGCACTTCACAAAAGGCTATTTGGCATCTATCATAGACTGCAATCCTAAAAAAAGGCCGGATAGTCTTGGCCTTATCTATTTCAAAGATAGTCCTCTACAATCTGTCAATCTACAGGTAGTCCTCGACTTACGACCATAATTAGGATCAGCCCCAAAGATGCTTTTTTCAGGAGGCAACTAGACTTTGTTTTTTCTTTTGAAGATGTTTTGTTTCTCATCCAAGAAGCTTCTTCAGCTCTGGCTGGATGGAGGGGATTTATACTCCTTGCAGAAAGCTGGTCATTTGCATCCTTTTAGAGAGATGTTGAGGCCACTTGGATTTTTATCTGTGTCCTCAGGATCACCTGAGTGGTGCAAATGGGTGTGGAGCCTTCTTGGAACTGCTGAAAGGACTGTGTTGTAGACTGGAGATAGATGATGTTGTATCCCTTCGCCCTCTGTGGAGGGAGGGCTGTTCAATTTTGACATAGATGGCCTCTTTGATGTCTCTTTCAAACCAAATGTGGACAGAGAACCTCCAGGTGGCCTCAACGACTCTCTAAAAGAATGCAAATGACCAGCTGTCTTCAAGGAATATAAATCCTTCCATTCCCCACCATCCAGTCAGAGCTGAAGAAGCTTCTTGGATGAGAAGTGAAACGTCCTCAAAAGAAAAAACAAGAAAAGTCCAGTTGCCTCCTGACAAAAGCACCTTTGGGCCAACCATGGATGATGGAGAATCTCCATAGACAATTAGGACCAGAATTTCCATTGTTAAGCAAGGCAGTTGGTTAAGCGAGCCATGCCCGATTTTATGAACTTCTTTTTGAGATGACTGTTAAGGGGATCACCAGAGTTATTAAGTGAATCTCATGGTTCTTGGTGGCACGGCTGTTAAAGTCACACGGTTGTTAAGTGGATCCAGCTTTCCCCGTTGACTTTGCCTGTTGGAAACCAGCTGGGAAGGTTGCAAATGGCAGTCACGTGACCTCGGGGACGCTGCCACAGCTATAAACACATGCCACTAGCCAAGTGCACAAAATTTTGACCCTGGGGATTGCTAAAATGGTCGTAAGTGCGAAGACAGGTCATGTCCCTTTTTTCAGGGCCACTGTAACTCTGAACGGTCACTAAGCGAAATGTTGTAAGCCAAGGATTTCCTGAATAGTCTTCATGCAATCTTTTAAGTAACCATTTTTTGGCTCCTAAAGTTTTCCAGAGGGCTTACACCAACCTGGATTTTGGAGGGCACAGTTAAGACAATGCCCCTTAACCTCTATTCTCAGAAAATCCTGAAAGAATGCCTGCCTACATTCCAGTGACATTATGACATTACTGGGCCATGCCCCACGCAGCCATGGAGATGGTTTTCAAAAAGAAATGTGACCTCTAGCTGTTAAAAAAAAACGCCCATCCTTGGCCGAATTAATGGCTCTGTACTGTTCAAGAGACTGCGCCTTATCCCTGGAGAAACACAGCAGGAAAATTAGCTTGCATTCTGCTTACACAATCATGGGATACAACCTACATTTAACTGTTTGCCTGAAAGGAAGAAATAATAAGAAACCAATTTTTCAGTCAATAACCATAAGAAGTGAACCAATCAATAAATGGTATCTTAAGTTACACAAGCTTTTATGTTGCGACGTGTAAGCAGACAATCACCCTTCTACCAATAGTAAGGCCACGTATTACAACAGCAAAGCCAAACTAGTGCTCTGCAAATCTTTTCTGTGGCTGCCCCTGCTTTGTAGAATACCTTGCTCCCAGTGATGAGGAAAGCCTCCAATCCCCTGGCCTGCCGCAAAGGGGTCAAAGCCTGGATTTGTAGCCTTACGTGAGGGACACAGCAGCCCACGGTCACGGGGCTGGTTGGCCCCATGAGAACTCCACCCCAGTCTACATTAACAATTCTTAGTCTTCCCATCTTGGATCTCTCCACCTCTTGCAACGTTATGTTGTTGTTTTACATTTTTAAATTTTAATCTTAAATTATTTGGCTTTAATGTTTTGATTAAATTGTAAAGCCCCTCTGTGAGAGAGATGGGTGAGTGGATGGATGGATGGATGGACGGACAGATGAACAGAAAGATAGACAGACGGACAGAAAGACAAACAGACAGACAGACAGACCCCTTGTTTTCAAAGATGCTAGGTCTCCTAACTAGGGCAATGATAACATTTACAAAACAGTCCATGAGCAAAGTCTTTACATAAAATTACCTTGCAGCATTAAGCCGGGACATAATGTATTTTCTGACTTACTAAAAATTTAGGAACAGATTGCATGAACATAAGGGCTTCTTAAGTGTTTCTTTCCCTTCACCAAGAAAAGAGAACCCACCTACCCCCTTCTCTACTTCCAGGTCTCATGTAAACATGGCTGGCACTGATAAGAGAAGGGGCTGAAACAAAGCTTCTTTCCAGGAAGTGCTAAGCAGGTTTCATATGTTCCAAATGCATTTGTTCTACATAGGGTAAAAATATATGCAAAAATCCAAAAACGTGTATGTCGATACAGTTAACTAAGCCAGTTCTATTTCTGAGTTTAGAAGATCGCATTTATTATAGCTGCGATACTTTCAAAGCAATTCTATATATCATCGTTCAAAACTAAATCCTCTAAGATTATTTTCAAGATGGTTAATTCTGGATTAATCAATTAAATCACAGAATAGTAATTCAGGGCGGCGTACAGCATTTTAAAGAGCAACGAAAGAATAAAATTATTAAAAACAATTTTAATTTTTTTTTTAAAGGACATACAAAGTCATGCATACATGGGGGAGACCTCAGATGTAAAGTCGTCTCAAAATCGCCCCGCCTGCAGGAAGAGCCATGTCTTAATGGCTTTTCAGAAGGACAGCAAGGTGGAGATAATTTGGATATCTGGGGGTAGTTGGTTCCAGAGAAAAGGGGCCCCTACAGAGAAGGCCCTCCCCCTAGGCCCCGCCAGCCGGCATTGTTTGGCTGATGGGACCCGGAGGAGACCCACTCTGTGGGACCTAACCGGTCGAAGGGAAGTATGAGGTAGTATAGATGCAACATTGCTAAAACAGACATTTTGATCGCTTGAAGCTTCAAAGGCAGTCCATGTAATGATGTATATTGCATGTTTCAAAGTTTTTTTCATTTGGCACACATGTAGGCTGAATTCTGCTTTACTTAGCATTTCATCAAATGCTTACCTTTTGCAAGCACTCAAGCACTTTGGACATATATGTCTCCTGACATTTGTAGGGTGGAAATGGAAAGTCAATAGTAATGCCATTTAATTTTATTTTGGGCATATTTCATCTGGCATCTCAGGATCACAAAACCTAAAATCAAGAATATTGTTCCATTAGTACTAAATATCAACAAGACAGTTCATAATCTCCCTAATTCTACTTCAGCAGTGAGAGTTCCTTTTTTAAATTTTATTTATGTATTAAATTTGTTTACCGCCCATCTCACCACAAAAAGTTCCTTTAAAATCTCAGTGTTTTAAGAAACCCACTATATTTGACCCATTCAGTCATGGTGAACTACCTATTTCTAATTCTTTATGAATATAGCTGCAAACTATTTTTAAACAAACAAACAAACAAACAAACAAACATTTTAAATAGGTTTAGAATATTATAGAAAGAACAAGCAATTACAACCCCAATTTTACTGTGTGGGAAAATCAGTAAAATAAAATTGCCAGATCTCTTCCCCTTGTTAATGCAAAAAGATCAGCTGCTAGCAACACAAAAATATTTTTCAAGCATTGAACCACAAATAGGTGATTAGAAGCCAATGATAAACCTTCATAACAATACAATATGCATATTATTTAGCTAAACATGATTTATTCCTTTAAAAAATGATGGAATGCTTTAAGACAAATTTCATATTTATTTTGATTTGTGGGTTACAGCCAAATCATAACTACTTATGAAACCTTAATGAACTCTCTCACAATCTTGGTTTTAATTATGTCATTTCATTGCTTTAGTTTTTACATTCAATTATGATGGTTGGTTTAGTTGTACGCTGCCCAGAATCCCCTTGTGAGAGATGGGCAGCCATATCAATTTGATTAAATAAATTCAGGGATTCTAGTCAATGTAGGAGTGTAATTCGTGTGTTAGTTCATGTAACTAGAGAGAACCTGTTGCAATTCACTCTTAATCACAGTCTCTCTTTGGTTCATTTTGAGGCAATAATTCTCCCAACTCAACCTACTCCATAAGAGTATTATTGCAAAAATAAAGGGAGATATTTATGTAAACCATCTTCAACTCCTTGATAAAGTTGGGATACAAGTTTAAAGAAGAATCATTAAACACAGGGAAAGCTTGGTTTTAAAAAATGTCATCTGTTAAGACACTGCCTGATGTGTGAACTTATTTTCACCATCTTTTGTACAATTCAAGCAGCAGACTTTCCCATTTAGGAACAGATGGGAGCAAGCCACTTGTGTCTGCAGGGTATTAGTTTTACTTCTTACTTATTCACTTCTTTTGTCCTCTATGAATATCCCCACTAGATATTCAGGAGGACATGTTATTGACCACATTGGGCCTTTTTTTAAAAAAAAATGTGTGGATATAAAATGTCCATTAACAAGTCTCCACTGCGATTTCCCCTTTGTGGCTCATTCACTGTCATTACAGATAGAATATTTGTAGCTCAAAGTGGAACTGTGGGGTCCTTGGTGCTCTCTGAGCTTGGTGGTTCTCTTGGTGACGCTTCATTACCCAGCTAGGTAACACTGAATATGTTACCCTAGTTCAGGGGTGGGCAAACTATGGCTCTTTGAGGACCTGTGGACTTCAACTCCCAGAATTCCTGAGCCAGCTATGCATTCATGGCTGGCTCAGGAATTCTGGGAGTTGAAGTCCACAGGTCCTCAAAGAGCCATAGTTTGCCCACCTTAGCCCTAGTTGGGTAATGAAATGTCACCAACAAAACCACCAAGCTCAGAGAGCACCAAGGACCCCACAGTCGTCGTCCTCCACTTTGCAAACCCCACTCCCTTCTAGCTAGCATAGTCATGCTCCACTCAGTATCAAGGATGCAGCTGTAGAGGTGGTCAACAGTATTAAGTATCTGGGGGTGCAGATAACTAACAATCTGAATTGGTCTCTCCACATGTCATCCTTAGTGAAGTGTGCAAACCAGCATCTGCATTTCCTGCGTCGGATGAGGAGACCACCTTTCTCCTTCTGTCCTGGCCACATTTTACAGAGGCACGACTCAGAGAGTTTTAACAAACTGCATCCCTGTTTGGTTTGGTGGCAGCAGTGCCTCAGATAGAAAGTCCCTACAGAGAGTGGTGAGGACAGCAGAGATGATTATAGGACCATCGCTTCCAGTTATTCAGGATATTGCTTATAAGAGCTCTGTGCTTAGAGCTCAAAGCATTGTCAGAGACCCCACCCACCCACTTTATGGTCTGTTTCTATTGCTCCCCTCTGGGAGGTTTCGAAGTATTTCTAGCAGGACTACCAGATTCTGTAACAGCTTTGTTCCCTATGCCGTCCATCTGGTAAACTTGCAAGATTCATTTTTCTCACAATGTGCATGTATACATCCAAACTAGACTGTGTTGTTTCACTGGGTCATATAATATATGTGGGCATATGCATAATTTTGTATTTATTTTGTCATGTTTATGTAGCATATATTGGAGGTGGTGACCCTTTGAGAGATGTATGCAACGAAATTTCATTTTAATGTATGCTGATTAACATACATTCAAAGTGACAATCAAGTTATTACTCTATTCGACTCACTGATGTTACCTAGTTTGGGTAATAAAATGTCTGCAAGAAAACAAGCAAGCTCAGACAGCACCAAGGACTCAACTGTCCTCCTCCTCCTCTTCTCCCATTCTCCTTTCCTCCACTCCCTTTTAGTACTGATGACATTATCTAGCTGGGTCATGAAATAGTCTGCAGGGAAACAACCATGCACCAAGGACCTCTCCTTTCAACCCTGAGCTACAAATATTAATTAGAATAGGATAGGAATAGGAAAGGATAGGATAGGCAAGAGATGGGTAATGGAATAGATAGAATGACAGAGCTGGAAGGGACCTTGGAGGTCTTCTAGTCCAACCCCCTTCGCAGGCAGGAAACCCTATACCATTTTAGACAAATGGCTGTCTAATCTCTTCTTAAAAACCTCCACTGTTGGAACATTCTCTTCTAAGGCAGGAAGACCTGTTGGCTCGCTCAGGTATTCGCTTTCCTTTCAGATTATGAATAAGTCCGTGGGTCACACACACCCCAAAGAGGCTCAGAGGGTCATCAGGGTCAAGTCCACCCCCCACCAGGCCCTCAGAGACCTGGGTGAAGAAAAAAACAGGCCTCAACTCCCTCCCCTCCCCCACACTAGGGGGGAGACTCCCTCATCTGTGCCCACCCCCCATTCTGAGGGGCCCTGGCGGGTTCCCCTTTCCGGCAGGACCGGACCCGGAGATATTGGCCTCCCCGCCGCTCTATTCAGGTGCGGGGAAAGAGCCCAGGCCGCCCAGAAGAGCCTCAACCCACGCGGCCTCCACCGGCTCCCCTCACGCACCTCTTCTTGAAGCGTCCCGGTTCGCAGACCCCGCGCGTTGGGTCACGTGGCCGCGCCCTCGGCGTCTCATTGGTTGGGCGGCTCGCGCGCGCGTGCGCGCGCACACCTTGAAGGAGGAGAAAAGAGCTGGGGGAAAGAGAGAGAGAGAGAGAGAGAGAGAGAGAGAGAGAGGGAGGCGACGGCAAGCTCTCGCGAGGCATTCTCGTTGCCGTGGCAACACTCTCTCTCCTCGCTCGCTCGCTCGCTCTCCCCCCCCCGCCACCGTTTCCATGGTGAAGCCATCTTCTCTCCCAGATGGGCCGAAAAGCCCTTCTCCACCCGCCCAAGCGTTGGACTACAAACCCCATGCCATGGTTGCTAGTCAGGAACTTAGCTAGGCTAGGTTGGCTGGATTTGTAGTCCGAGGCGCTGTGCTATGTCAGTCTGAGCAAGAGACAGTCAGGAATCAAGGGCCTGACTGGGGTCTCTGCTCTTTCCAGCTTGAAGTGATGGGAGTTGTAGTCCTCAGAGGCTGGAGGGCGTCCCAGCGGGAATGCTGGGATTGATCTAGAGATACTCCATGACACACGACCACAATGGAGCCCAAAATTTCCATTGCTAAGTCAGACAGGCGTTAAGTGAGTTTTGCCCCCATTTTACGACCTCTCTTGCCACAGTTGTTAAGTGAATCGCTGCAGTTGTTAAGTTAGTAACATGGTTGTTAAGTTAATCTGACTTTTCCCATTGACTTTGCTTGTCGAAATAGTGACCGTGGGACATTGCAACCGTCATAAATATGAACCAGTTGCCAAGCATCCAAATTTTTGATTATGTGACCACGGAAAGGTCGCAACCGTCGTAAGTGTAAAAAATGTTCATAAGTCACTTTTTTCAGTGCCGTTGTAACTTCAAATGGTTACTAAAAGAATAGTTGTAAGTCAGGGGCTACCTGTATATATATATTTCCTTCTATTCAATACCTAGCTCACCTTGACTGATTTTCAAACGGCAAGCCAGGTCAGAGTGGATGGGAGGCCACCAGGAGATCCAGCTATTCAGGGAAGTTGGAAATCATTCCAGAAGATGGAGGGGGAAATCTCATCTACATTGTTGCTAAGGAAATCACATGGATACGGTCCAAGAAGTCCCCAGGAATTAAGCTATACTTCAAGTTTATTTATTATTACCGCTGGTTATCTCCATGCCATCCATGAGGCCTGCTGTGGGTTTGCTCAAGGCCGCCTGCTAGCTCCAACGCTGAAGCAAGATTTTCTTGTTGCTTAAATCATTATTCTACATCATTCAAACTAACGACTTGGTTTACCCCTAGTGCTAATCTATCCTTTGGTTTTGTCTTAGTGTGGTGTGAGAACTCAGGTAGTTGTCACACATTGTTCAACATGGTTAAGCATTGTATGTATCCAAATCAGTTATATAGCTAAACGTCTGTAGAGATTCTCAGTCATCCAGGTTTGTCCCAAAGGTGCTTTTTCAGGAGGCAACTGGACTTCCTTGTTTTTCTTTGAAGATGTTTCGCTTCTCATCCAAGAAGCTTCTTCAGCTCTGACAGGATGGTGGGAATGGAAGGATATTTATTTATTTATTTACTTATTTACTTATTTACTTATTTATTTACTTATTTATTTACTTATTTATTTACTTATTTATTTACTTATTTATTTATTATCATCTATCTATTGTAAGAGCCGAGGTGGCGCAGTGGTTAGAGTGCAGCACTGCAGGCTACTTCAGCTGACTGCTAGCTGCAGTTCAGCTGTTCAAATCTCACTGGCTCAAGGTTGACTCAGCCTTCCATCCTTCTGAGGTCGGTAAAATGAGGACCCAGATTGTTGGGGGCAAGAGGCTGACTCTGTAAACCACTTAGGGAGGGCTGTAAAGCACTATGAAGCAGTATATAAGTCTAAGTGCTATTTCTATCTATCTATCTATCTATCTATCTATCTATCTATCTATCTATCTATCTATCTATCTATCATCTATCTATCTATCTATCTATCTATCTATCTATCTATCTATCTATCTATCTACCTATCTACCTATCTAATATTTATTTATTTATTAGTGAGATTTATATACCGCCTCATAATGCAAGCACTCTCTAAGCGGTTAACACCATTAAACAATGTATATTTTACATTGCCTCCAACAATCTGGGTCCTCATTTTACCTACCTCAGAAGGATGGAAGGCTGAGTCAACCCTGAGCCGGTGAGATTTGAACAGCTGAACTGCTGATCACAGTCAGCTAAAGTAGCCTACAGTACTGCACTCTAACTGCTGTGCCACCTCGGCTCATTATTAATTATCATTATCATATTGCCGCCTATTCGCTCATGGCGACTCAAGGAGGCTTATATTCCTTGCAGTCTTCAAAAGAAAAAATAAGAAAGTCCAGTTGCCTCCTGAAAAAGCACCTTTGAGACAACCGTGACCTGGATGACGGAGAATCTCTACAGACTTTTAGCTATACAATTTGGGATGAACACCCTTGGAATGGTGTGGGTAGGAATGGATTTCCAGAGGAAAAAACTGCAGACTACAGGAAACAGGAGCACCATTCAGGTGACCCTGAGGCAGTTCCAGGACCAGTTCTTTAGAACCGGTAGTGGAAATCTGGCACCGCTCACTGAACCGGGAACAATGACCAGCGGTCCATGCTCCCAAACTGGTCCTCTGGTCACCGCGGATTACAATAAAACCCCTCTGCGCATGCGCAAAGGCTTCTGCGCATACGCAGAGGGTCATTTCTGGGAAGTGATCCACGCGCACAAAACGTGCACTTCCGTCACGATGCGAACTGGTAGGGAAAGTAAGTAGAATCCACCCCTGCCCTAAGGACACAGATAAACCTCCAAGTGGCCTCAGTGACCTTCTAAAAGGATGCAAATGACCAGCTGTCTGCAAGGAGTATAAATCCTTCCTTTCTCAACCATCCAGTCAGAACTGAAGAAGCTTCTTGGATGGGAAGCGAAACGTCTTCAAAAGAAAAAACAAGAAAATCCAGTTGCGTCCTGAAAAAAGCACCTTTGGGCCAAATCAGTTATGTTTGTAAAGTCAGGGCAAGTTGAACTTTGCAAACTATCTCCCCTGTGGCACCCTCCCCTCCTGTCCACCCCCCAAATTTTTTTTGCAAGGCAAACAAGATGACCACTTCTGGGGCTGCATTCATACATTGCATTGACCCACCAGCCGCTCATTTCAATTTAGCTAGCATATGGTCCAGTTCTAGCCGGTGGGTTTTAGCTTAGTGTTCTGTAAGTGGCCATCACATGACCATCAAGCCATGCCCACAAAATAAGCCACGCCCACAGAACAGTAGTAAAAATATTTAGAATCCACCCCTGTCCCTAATCATCATTATTGCTCTTCTCAAATCTCAGCATCTTTTTTGTATCGAGGTGGTCAGAACAATGTACCAGAGTATGACTGTCACTTTTTGTGATCCTGATCCTATCCCTCTGTTGATACAGCCTAGGATTGTATTGGCTTTTTTGGTTGCTGCCGCACATGGCTGGCTCATCTTTAAGCGATTGTCCACTGGAACTCCTAGATTCCTCTCACAATTACTGCCGTTGAACGAGATACCAGTTATTCTACACTGCACTGCTTTTGTTATCTTAAGATATTAATAGCACTTAGACTTTTATACCGCTTCACAGTGCTTTACGTCCCTCTCTAAGCAGTTTACAGACTCCGCATATTGTCCCCAACAAAGACTCCAGCGCAGTTTTGGGCTTGTTTACTTGGTAAAATGAATTAAAATCTTTAGAATTATACTCTTAAATCCAGACATTCTACCTACAGTAGGTTTTTATTTATTTATTTATTTATTTTAATTTAGTGTTCTTTTATGCCGCCCTACTCCCTGAGGACTCAGGGCGGCGTACAACATTTTAAGGAACAACTAAACAATAAAATTATTAAAAACAATTTAAAAAGAGTTTAAAAAGACATACAAAACCATGCATACATGGGGGAAAGTTGTCTCAAAATCACCCCATCTGCAGGAAGAGCCATGTCTTAATGGCTTTTTGGAAGGCCAGCAAAGTGGGGATAATTCGGATCTCTGGGGGAAGATGGTTCCAGAGGGCAGGGGCCCCTACAGAGAAGGGGCCCCGGCATTGTTTGGCTGACGGGACCCGGAGGAGACCCACTCTGTGGGACCTGACCGGTCTAAGGGAAGAATGAGGTAGGATGCGGTCCCGGAGTTAACTTGGACCTAAGCCATGTAGGGCTTTAAAGATGATGATCAACACCTTGAATTGCACCTGGAGACCAATGGGCAACCAATTTTTGCATGTTTGTATGTTTTGTTAAAGAATAGAATGGGGATCCCAAAGGTGCTTTTTTCAAGAGGCAACTGGACTTTCTGGTTTTGCTTTGAAGACATTTTGCTTCTCATCCAAGAACCTTCTTCAGCTGGTGGGGAATAGACTGGGGAGTTGCCAAAGGGCCAAACGGCAGCGTTGAATTCTCCAAACGGAGATCAAGACAACGAAACAAACTGATCACGGGATCCAGTTCCCTAAGTCTGGCTTCGTTCCCGAAACTGCGGTGCAGTTTGCTTGAAGGATTTTGCCACGTCTTTCTGAGATGGCCTTTCAGCTTCTCAGTCGAACCCGCAGCCTTGGGATTCCGTGGTGGTGCCCCATCCAAGCGGTCCCCATTTTTCTTGCCAAGGTCAGCCAAGGTCAGTGAGGTACCGATGAGCCAAAAAAGCAAAAAGCAAAAGCAAAACAGCAAGGCTAGGATAAGAGGGACCTTGCCAGACTGCCAAATGAGATAATTGAGCCTCCTGAGGTTGGAGGATCCAGATGTAGAAAGGCCAGCTCTGCCCGTCCCTCAGGCTGTCATTAATCGGGAACTGCCATTTAATTAGGCCGGAGAAGTCAGCAGGAAAGTTAAGGTCAAGCCATCGGTCTTGCTGAATAACCAGATTTTTATTTTTTTTGAACCGAGGCCAGTGAGTTATGAGTTGATATCAGAATGGCGATTCGCTTTAAAAAAAAATGTTCCTTACCATGCTTTTTTTCCTTCCTTTCTTAAAAAAATCTTTCAGATCAGAAAGCTGCAAACACAGACTTTTTTCTTTTTTTTCCCCATCGATTGGATTTAAGCCGCTCTGAGGGCCTTTTCTCCCTCGGAGGAAGGATCAGGGCGAAAGCCTTATCGATAAAGCCACCATTTGTGCCCAGCTAAGTTCCCGATAAAGGAGGGGGGGACACACTCATTTCTACCTCCCCCGCTTTTTTTTCCTCAAGTTTTTTATTTCTTTTATTTTTTTTATCAAAATATCAAATCAATGCGTGAACAGTGTGGCACCTGAGTGTCAAAAGCTGCTCAAATTAATCATAATCCTTACATTCAATCTGCTTACATATTTCTAATAATAATGCATGCTTATATTAATTTATAGTCTTATCATTTTTCAATTATTCCACATTTTCTCTTATTACTTTCATTTTGTAATGTTAAAAAAATCTATACTAATGTTCCCCCTTTCCTTATTTCTATCGCTTATTCTAGCTTTTGATCATTATCACCCTTTCATTTTAAAAAAAAGCTTTTCCTTTCTTTCTTTTCTAACTTATAATCATGACACCTACTTAAGAGCTGAAGTGGTGCATGGTTAAATGCTGCGACTGCAGGCTGACTGCTAGTTCAGCAGTTTAGCTGTTCAAATCTCACCAGGCTCAAGGTTGACTCAGCCTTCCTTCCTTCCAAGGTGGGTAAAATGAGGACCCAGATTGTTGGGGGCAATATGCTGAACGCTGTAAACCGCTTAGAGAGGGCTGTAAAGCACTATGAAGCGATATATAAGTAAAGTGCTATTGCTATTGCTATTAAAAGATGAAAAAGGAAAAGGACGAAGAGAGCGAGAGAGAGGGGGGGGCGAAAGTAACTCATAACAACAACAAAAAGAATATCCATCTATCATCCCTTGCCTGCTTTCATACTTTCTTTGCTATGCTTTACATGAAAAGTAGGAAAGAAAAAGAGTAAATCAAAACAACAATATAAAAATAAGAAGAATATCATCTATCCATTGTCCCTTGTCTGCCTCGAAAATTTAATTGCTGTGCTTTGTTTTTTTTACTTGCCTCCCAAATTCCTCTCTTAAGTCTAATTCTTGGATGTTTAACCTAGGTATTCCTCCCACCTTTACCCTCTTCCACTGCCTAGTTTCTAACATTTCTACCAGGGGCGGGTTCCTAATTTTTTTACTACCACTCTGTGGGCGTGGCTTATTTTGTGGGTGTGGCTTTGCCAGCCATGTGACCGGGGGGGCATGGGCCTCGGGAGCTTGGCAGCGGCCGGAGAAGCGGGGGGGGGGATTGCCCAACCGCAACACAGCCCCCCGCAACGTGAGCAGCAAGACCGCGGCAGCGGTTCTTCTAGGAGGTTCCGTCCGGCCTGAATGCTTCTCCCCATTCGATGATCCTAGGCTCCTGCCGCCCGTTCTCCCTCCCCTCAGCAGCTCGAGAAGCCTCGAACGTGCAAAAATGCCTGGGATCATCACCGCACGTTCGTGGCTTCTCAGACTGCTGAAGGGAGGGGAATGGAGATAGCTCCTGCCGCCTGTTCTTTCAGCATCTCACGCTCTCCCTCAGCCATCCTCCCCTGCTTGGACTCACTGTGGGGTAGGAAGGCAGCGCATGCGCAGTGCCGGAAGCTCGGCTTCTGGGCATGCGCAGAAGAAATTTAAAAAATTAAATTTAATTTTTTTTTTTTAAATGCGGCGCCCAGGCACCGGCAACCGACCGCACCGGTACTGTGACGTCACCAGTGGGCCGCTACCGGTGCTATAGAGTGGACCGCACCGGTAGAAACCCACCACTGATTTCTACCCAAGCCCCTATCTTGCTTTCACATTTCCACCTCTCCCGCTTGATGCTGCTGGGCAAGCGGGCATCGGACAGCTTTGGGGCTTTTGCAGAAGTGGCATTTAGTTCCTTAGCTTTAGTTCTGGCACTCGGGAAGATGGGTTAATCAGCATGTATTTATAAATGTTGCAGAGTCATGGGTCACGTGATCCACTTTTGTGATCTTTCCACCTGTCTTCCGACAAGCAAAGACTATGGGAGAAGCAGGGTTCAATTCACAACTGCTTGATTCATTTAACAACGGGGATTCACTTAACAACCGTGGCAAAAGAGGTAAAATTGGGAGTGACTTGCCGAACAACCTGCCTTGCTTAACAACAGAAATACCCGTCTCAGTTGTGGTGGTAAATTGAGGATTACCTGTCCATGTACCGGTAACGGCTTCATCTAAAGCGGAGTGTCCAACCTTGGCAACTTGAATACTGGTGGACTTCAACTCCCAGAATTCTCTAGCCGGCCGTGTCTTAAAGTTGGCAAGGTTGGACAGCCCTGATCGAAACCAAAAACCACATCTCCTTCTCAATAATGGAAAATATTTGTAGCTCAGGGTTGAAATGAGGGGTCCTTGGTGCTCTGTGAGCTTGGTTGCTTTCTTGCAGACGTTTCATTACCCAACTAGGTAACATCATCAGTGCTAGTAAGGAGTACTGTTTGCTGTTAGTTTATCATCAATGCTAGTAGGGGTGGAGGGGGGAGGAGGAGAGGGAAAGGACTGTGGGGTCCTTGGTACTCTCTGACTGAGCTTGGTTGTTTTCTTGTAGACCCAACTAGGTAACATCATCAATGCTAGTAAGGAGTGCTGTTTGCTGTCAGTTTAAACAGCACTCCTTACTAGCATTGATTATGTTACCTAGTTGGGTAATGAAACGGCTGCAAGAAAACAAGCAAGCTCAGAGACCCCACAGTCTTTTTCTTCCTCCTCCCCCCCTCCTCCTCCTTGTTCCCCTCCCCATCCTCTCCTCTCCTCATTCCCTTCTAGCACTGATGACGACCCTTCACATCTCCTTCTTCTCACCCAAAATGAACTGGAAAGATGATGAAATTCGGTGATGTCGACTGCACCAGCACTCTGACGCTGAGATGGCAGTTTCCAGTATGCAATTCTCCTCGAATTTCCAATAACGTATCAGGAGCCAAGCCTGGGTGCATTTTAAAAAACAAGGCGTTCTTAAGCTTGGATTCGTTTTTGGAACAATCGTGTTAGTCATGGGTAGAGTATGAACCGTATTGTGAAAAGGTCCCAGTTCAGATAATATCTGTGGAAAAAAGGACCAAAATGATGTTAGGCAGCTTCAAATGCTACCCCAAAGACCATCTGCAGTAGTTGAGGGCCTTCCTCACAGGGTTGTTGTAAAGATAACGGAGAACGTGCATCGAAAGTGCTTGAATCACTGCAAAGGCATTATATAAATCCTGAGCAAGCCTCAAAATGATAATAGGCGTAGCAATTGTAGGGTTGTGGCTTTTTTTAATGAAGGTGCAGGTAGTTCTCAAGTTATGACTCTGCTATCACTCTGCTAAACAAATAATTCCCTCACCGCTGTCAAACTATTTACTAAGGCTGCATTACTATTAGTATTAGTCTTCTCATTGTTCCTATCATCCATCTCCTCCCACTTATGACTGCAGGACTGTAACTTGTTGCTTGTATCCTTACGATTTATATTAATATTGATTGTTTCCTGATTGCTTATTTGTACCCTATGACAATCATTAAGTGTTGTATCTCATGATTCTTGACAAATGTATCTTTTCTTTTATGTACACTGAGAGCATATGCACCAAAGACAAATTCCTTGTATATCCAATCACATTTGGCCAATAAAGAATTCTATTCTATTCTATTCTATTCTATTCTATTCTATTCTATTCTATTCTATTCTATTCTATTCTATTCTATTCTATTCTATTCCATTCCATTCCATTCCATATTTTCTATTCTATTCTATTCTATTCTATTCTATTCTATTCTATTCTATTCCATTCCATTCCATTCCATTCCATTCCATTCCATTCCATATTTTCTATTCTATTCTATTCTATTCTATTCTATTCTATTCTATTCTATTCTATTCTATTCTATTCTATTCTATTCTATTCTATTCTGACCACAATTGAGCCTAGGATTTAAGTTGCTAAACGAGACATTTCTTAAGTGAATTTTGCCCCATTTTACGACCTTTCATGCCACAGTTGTTAAGTGAATCACTGCAGTTGTTAAGTTGGTCAGCGAATTTGGTTTCCCCATTAACTTTGGTTGTCAGAAGGTCGCAAAGGGGATCGCATGACCTCAGGACACCGCAACCGTCATAAATATGAGTTGATTGCCAAGCGTCCGAATTTTGACCCTGTGACCATAGGGTTGGTGCAACGGCCGTAACTCTCTGAATTTTGATCATGTGTCCATGGGAACGCTGCAACGGTTCTGTGAAAAATGGTCAGAAGTCACATTTTTCATTGATGTTGTCACTTTGAACCATCACTAAATGAGTAAATGTTGTAAGTCCAGCACTACCTATCCTTGTTATCATACCTGTATTATGTCTATTGCGACGATTTGCAAAACGATCTGAATTCTTAAAAAGTTAATAGAAAGATTTAGAAGACAGTGAACGGAAGGAGCAGAAAGCTCAGCAAAACAGCGGATCAATAAAATAGAAATAAAAAAACACGGTTTTATAGGAGCCCTTTAAAAAGACTATTTTAAAGGCTCAAACGAGCAAGGGGAGGTGGCATGAGAGAGAGAAAAAGGAAGGGAATTGAATGTTGTCTAAATGGCCATTTTAATTTCTTTCAGATTTTTATATAGCTGCCCATCTTTCAGCCCACTCTCGGCACCTCCCAATTCAAGATTAAAAATCAACCCTGTCTATCCTTTAGAAGGACAGATCCTGAAGCTGAAGCTCAAATACTTTGGCCAAAAATGAGAAGAGAGGACTCCTTGGAGAAGACCCCAATGTTGGGGAAGATGGAAGGCAAAAGGAGAGAAGGGGACGGCAGAGGAGGAGATGTTTAGATAGTGTCATTGACACAACGAAAATGAATTTGGATAAACTCCAGGAGACAGTGGAGAACAGTGGGTCTGGGCTGCTGTGCTCCATGTGGTTGCAAAGAGTCAGATTCGATTTAGCGACCGAACAACAAACAGCAATAGCACTTAGACTTATATACCGCTTCATGGTGCTTTTCAGCCCTCTCTAAACAGTTTACAGAGTCAGCCTCTTGCCCCCAAACAATCTGGGTCCTCATTTTACCGACCTTGGAAGGATGGAAGGCTGAGTCAACCTGGTGAGATTCGATCTGCCAAACTGCTGGTAGCTGGTGATCAGCAGAAGTAGCCTGCAGTACCGCAGTCTAACCACTGCACCACCGCAGCTCATATTCCTCTATTTGTCTCTTAGTTTGCAGACCAGCCCTAGGCACGGATTCAAATTAAGGGTGAGGATTCTCTAGATTTCTGTCACAGGAACCTAAAGGGGAGAAATCCAGTTGCAAAAGCTAAAAACGTGAGCTAAATTGCTGGGCATCTGTTCAGAGCTTTGCAATGCAAACCTCAACCGAGGAGTATCCAACAGCTCACATTTTCTGGCCACGTTAACCCAATTCTACGTCCACCTCCCAAGGCCCTCAGCGAAATCTTTCCGGAGCCTTTTGGGGAAAGTCATTCCCTCCTGCCTTTTTCTCCATGTGGTTTCCAACTCCCCAATAAGATGAAGAATAACATTGAATAACAAGAGTTGGAAGGGACCTTGGAGGTCTTCTAGTCCAACCCCCTGTTGAAGCACAAGATTCTATACCAGTGATGGCGAACCTTTTTTGGCTCGGGTGCCAAAAGGCTGCACGCTCATGCGAGCCCACACCCATAATGCAATACCTACCCCAGTGATGGCGAACCTATGGCACGGGTGCCACAGGTGGCACGCAGAGCCATATCTGCCGGCACGTGAGCTATTGCCCTAGCTCAGCTCCAGCGCGCATGTGTGTGCCCGCCAGCTCATTTTTGGCTTGCGCAGAGGCTCTGGGAGGGCGATTTCAGCCTCCAGAGGGCCTCCGGGGTGGCGGGGGGATCCCCAAGCTCCAAGAAAGCGTCTGGAGCCTGGGGAGGGCAAAAAACGGGCCTACCGGGCCCACTGGAAGTTGGGAAATGGGGGAGTGGGGGAGGGTCGAGCATGCATGCGCAGGGGGGTGGGGCGAGTGGGGAGCTTTGAATTATGGGTGTGGGCACGCACATGCGTGCGATAGCGCGTGCACGCACTATTTCGGCACCCGAGGGAAAAAAGGTTCGCCATCACTGACCTACCCCCTGCGTACATGCGCACAACCCCTGCACTGCCCCCCCGCGCATGTGCACAGGCCTCACTGAAGCCTCCGAACTTCCGTTTGGCCGTTTTCACCGTCCCCAGGCTTCAGGAGGCTTTCCTGAAGCCTGGGGCAGGGGTGGGTTCTAACTTACCTTGCTGCCGGTTCACTTCCTCCTGCGCCACGTGGCCGTGCCATGCGCAGCGCCAATTTTTTTTTTTAAGCCAAAAACAAGATGGCGATGCATGCACAGTGCCAGAAACTCAGTTTCTGCACATGCACAGAAGAAAAAAAAAAACCGGAAAAAATTCAAAAAAAAAATTTCCCCCCCCAAAAAAATTCCCCAAAAAAGATGGCGGCGTCCATAGACCGGCACCGACAGAACTGGTTCCGTGACATCATTGTGACATCACCAGCGGGTTGCTACCAGTTCGGGTGAACCAGTCTGGACCGGGAGGAACCCACCTCTGGCCTGGGGAGAGCGAAAATGGCAGAAAAGAAGGCCGAAAATCAGCTGGCCAGCACGCACATGTGCTCTGGAGCTGACATAGGGCAACGCCTCGCGTACCCTCAGATATGGCTCCGCGTGCCACCTGTGGCACACGTGCCATAGGTTCGCCATCACTGCCCTATACCATTTCAGACAAATGGCTGTGTCCAGTCTCTTCTTAAAAACCTCCAGTGATAAAAGCACCCATAACTTCTGGAGACAAGCCGTTCCACTGAATAACAGAGTTGGAAGGGACCTTGGAGGTCTTCTAGTCCAACCCTCTGCTCAAGCAGGAGACCCTATTCCAGACAAATGGCTTTCCAATCTCTTCTTAAAAACCTCCAATGTTGGAGCACCCACAACTTCTTGGAGGCAAGTCATTCCACCGATTAATTGTTCTAACTGTCAGGAAATTTCTCCTGAGTTCTAAGTTGCTTCTCTCCTTGTTTAGTTTCCACCCATTGCTTCTTGTTCTATCCTCAGGTGCTTTGGAGGATAGCTTGACTCCCTCTTCTTTGTGGCAACCCCTGATATATTGGAACACTGCTATCATGTCTCCCCTGGTCCTTCTTTTCATTAAACTAGACATACCCAGTTCCTGCAACCGTTCTTCATATGTTTTAGCTTTGAAGAACAACCCGATGGGTAGCTGGTCCCTCTCTTATCTGTGCCGAACCAGAGAAGGGCTGCATTGGAGAAATCTCCAATATTTGGGTGTGTCTCTTCTCCTGGCCCCATTTGTCCAGAACATCTCCCCACCCCCACAAGAAACTGGAAAGCTTTGGCTCTCCAGTCTTGCTAGCCAGTTGGGTCTTCCGATCTGGCCACTCTGTGTCTTTCCTTTCCTTTCTTTTCCTTGCAGCCTCCTGCCCTCCCTCCCCTTTGCACATGCGTCCCCTCTTTCTCCTCCCTCCTCAGAGAGCCACAGCCCCCCTCCAGCTGAGTCACAGCTCTCCTTCCTTCCACAGCATTGCAGTACTCTGGCAGCACAAGGCAACCCTCTCCTTCTTCCTCCTCTGCGGTCTGCAGCCGTCCTTCCACCGCCCATCTCACCATTCCCCACCATGGCCAGCACCGTTTCAGGTACCGTAAAACCAGGGATGGCGTTCTCTTTTCTTCTTCTTCTTCTTCTTCTTCTTCTTCTTCTTCTTCTTCTTCTTCTTCTTCTTCTTCTTCTTCTTCTTCTTCTTCTTCTTCTTCTTCTTCTTCTTCTTCTCCTCCTCCTCCTCCTCCTCCTCATCCTTCTCTTATCCTCTCCTTCCCTTTCCCTTTCCCCTCCTCCTCTATCTCTTCTCCTCCTTCTCTCCTTCTCCTTCTTTTCCTCCTTCCCCTTCTTCCTTCTCCTCCATCTCTTCTCCTTCTCCTCCTCCTTCTCTTATCCTCTCCTCTCCTTCCCTTTCCCCTTCCCCCTCCTCCTCCATCTCTCCTCCACCTTCTCTCCTTCTCCTTCTCTCCATCCTCCTTCTCTTATCCTCTCCTCTCCTTCCCTTTCCCCTTCCCCCTCCTCCTCCATCTCTCCTCCACCTTCTCTCCTTCTCCTTCTCTCCATCCTCCTTCTCTTATCCTCTCCTTCCCTTTCCCTTTCCCCTCCTCCTCTATCTCTTCTCCTCCTTCTCTCCTCCTTCTTTTCCTCCTTCCCCTTCCTCCTCCTCCTCCATCTCTTCTCCTTCTCCTCCTCCTCTTATCCTCTCCTCTCCTTCCCTTTCCCTTTCCCCTTCCCCCTCCTCTTCCATCTCTCCTCCACCTTCTCTCCTTCTCCTTCTCTCCATCTCCTTCTTTTCCTCCTTCCCCTTCCTCCTCCTCCTCCTCCTCCTTTTTTGCTTTCTCTGCAGCCCTCTCCTTCCAGGGCAATATTTTATTTTTTATTTTTGCAGGATTTGAAGCAATTCGCCCTTCTCAGGGGTTGTGGGTAGGTGGGTGGGATAGAGGGGGGTTTTCTTCCCCGACAAAGCTCTATACATAAAGCCCAGCATCGTCGTCTGCTTTTTTTAAAAAAAATATATTATTATTTTGCTTGTTTGGGGGGGGGGTGTTTCCAGGTTGCGTGGATGGGCTGATGATAAGGTAGATTTGCCTGCAACCGTTGCATGATGATGAGAGAATTCTGTACCAATTGGAAGTCCCAAATGTGATTTTTATTATTTTTAATTTACAAAAAGAGGAGGCATTTGGGTTAGCTGTATTGGAGGTGGGGAGCTCCAAGCTCGCTTCGGAGGGAGTGGCCCCTCCATGGCGCTGAACGAGAGCCAACACTCGTGCCCCGACAATCTTTTCCCGCAGGGGCTGTGATACCACCGCAGAGCTGCACCTTGTTTGCCTTCCGAGTGAAGAAGGCCTGGATGGAGGTGGGGGTGGGGCGGGTGGGGGCAAAGAGACATGCAGGGGTCCTGTTCTAGGGATTTCTATGTCTGCGCCTGCTTTCCGATCCTAAACGTGTCTTGGGTTACGCCTTCCATCTTTATTTATTTTTTTTTAAGCGGATGAAAGGGTGGTGTGGGGATATAATTAGACCGTTTGGCCAACCTAAGCAATAGACAGTTTGCAAAGATTTTTTTTTTAAAGAGCTGTGCCATGCTGGGGGGGGGGGAAAGGCTCATTTAAACATGCTTGGGACAAACACATGTCCGTCATCCGACCCAAAAAATGTAAAACATAATTTAAACAAAAAAAATCAAAAGGACAGACTCGATGTACCGCTGTGTCTTTTTCTATGCTTCTGTTTCTGAGAGTTTTAGAAATGGAAAGTGCAAATCACCTTCCATCATTTGTCCTCTTCTAAAAAAGAGGGGGGGAGGGAGAGAGAGAGAGAGAGAGAGAGAAGGAGGGAGAGAGGGGGGAGAGAGAGAGCACCCCAGAAAGATTACCAGGAGGCAGCTGCTAGGGGCATGGTCACAGAGAAGGGAAGGCAAGGTGCAAAACGTGCACAAATGCACAAACTGGCTGGCAGGAAGATGCTGTGGGGTGTGTACGCAGCTTGCCTTCCCACTGGTGAGCTCGCCACCTTCTCAAAACGCCCAGGCAGACAGTCACCCTCTGCTTAAGGATGCAGCTGGAACCAGGAGATGCCTTCAAAAAAGGAGCCGCCCACCGATGCTCACCGATGCCAGAAACCCCACATTCATTGCAGTTGGCTGGAGGAGACAGGCAAGAGGCAGCGACTTTTGTGCAGAAATGGCCTATAGAGGAAGCCAAGGATTGGCCCGGGAGTGGAAGATCCTGGAGCTTCTGTGAAAAGGGGTGGGGGGAGGACAGAAGGGAGGGAGGGGGGAGCACCAGGTGCATTCCCCATATGGTGCTTGGAAACAATCTGCTTCTTTCCCCCCCCCCTTGTCAATTTCCTGACAATGACAAAAGGGCTCGTACAGCTGTGAGATTTGGCTTGGAGAGCTGGTGCCCGTCTTCCTCCTCCAACTGGATTAGCGGTTGCAATGATTGGATGGGGTTGGGGCTAGAAGAAGGAAACCAGAGTTTGCAAG
>JALIGW010000054.1:790000-822500 GCA_023053685.1 Diadophis punctatus similis | reverse complement strand
GGGTGACTTTGAGCCAGTCATATGGAGACAGTGAGTTCTAGTCCAACTTTAGGCATGGAAGCCGGCTAGGTGACTTTGGGCTAATCAGCAGGCGATGGTGAGTTCTAGTCCTGCCTTAAGACATGAAAGCCAAGTGTGTGACTTTGGGCCAATCAGCAGAAGACCATGAGTTCTAGTCCTGCCTTAGACATGAAAGCTATCTGGGTGACTTTGGGGCAATCGCCAGGAGACTGTGAGTTCTAGTCCTGCCTTAGGCATGAAAGCCAACTGGGTGACTTTGGACCAATCAGCAGACAGTGATTTCTATTACCCCCTTAAGTATGGAAGCCAAGTGTGTGACTTTAGGCCAATCAGCAGACAGTGAGTTCGAGTCCTGGTTGACTTTGGGCCACTCACCAAGAGCTGGTGAGTTCTAGTCCCGCCTTAGGTATGAAAGCCAGCTGAGTGACTGGGTGACAGTGAGTTTCAGTCCCGCCTGCCAAGTGCTGGGGAAATCAGGAGATTCCGGCAATCTGACCAACTAGTGGTCAAGGGACATACTGTAGGAGATAAGAAAGGCATTCAAGGTAGGATGGATCTTAGATCTCTTGTTGGCGGGCAGGGACTCGTGACTTATGACATGTTTGACTCTCCTCCCCCCTTGGACTCAGCCTGGTTATCTCCTACACCGCCTTAGGCGTGAAAGCTGGCTGGAGGACTTTGGGCCAGCCACTCTCTCTGAGGCCGACCTACCGCACTGGGTTGTTGTTGTGGGGAAAATAGAAGGAGAAAGGACAACAACAACAACAACAACAACAACAACAACAACAACAACAGAGTTGGAAGAGACCTTGGAGGTCTTCTAGTCCAACCCCCTGCTTAGGCAGGAAACCCTACATCACTTCAGACAAAGAAGTGATCTTGCTCTGTTGAGTTACTTTATAAAGTGATAAAGGCGGGCTAAAAATAAATAAACTGATTAGTTGATTTTCACTTCCCACAGTTTAATAAAAGTAGTCCTCAACTTTCAACTATAACTGAGCCCAAAATTTAGGAGATATTTGTTAAATTGACTTTTGCCCCATTTTATGACTTTTCTCGCCACGTTTTGTCAAGTGAATCATTGCAGTTTTTAAATTAGTAACCCTGGTTGTTAAGTGAATCTGGCTTTCCCCCCCCCATCGACTTTCCTTGTCAGAAGATCGCAAAAGGGGATCACGCGACATCGGGAACGCTGCAACGGTCATAAACGTGAGTCAGTTGCCAAGCGTCTGAATTTTGATCATGTGACCATGGAGATGCTGCAATGGTTATAAGTGTGAAAAATGGTCACAAGTCGCTTTTTTCAGCGCCGTTGTAACTTTGAACGGTCACTAAATGAACCATTGTAAGTCGAGGACTATCTGTATTCCATAGTCATGGTGGCACATCACTTAGGATTTTAATTCCTCCTCCTCCTCTCTGATGTATTCTGAACGGTCACTTATTTTAATAGGGGCCTTGTATACTTAACAAGGAATAATAATAATAATAATAATAATAATAATAATAATAATAATAATAATAATAATAATAATAATAATAATAATAATAATAATAATAATAATAATAATAACAACAACAACAACAACAACAACAAAAACAACAACAACAACAACAACAACAATAATAATAATAATATAGAGGTATATAATATAGTTATATATGTGTGTTTGTGTGTGTGTGTGTGTGTGTGTGTGTGTGTAACATTTTTTGCTGATAAATGAAAATAAAGGGAGACTATTATAGATCTATTTCGAGCTATTTTGCTCTCGTCAGATAGCCATACCCTTAGTGGGATTTGAACCTGGGCAGTCTGCTTGAAAGTCAGAAGATTAACCTCTGAGCCACAAGGTTCTGTTCCCAATCAGCTCTTCACCAGGAAAGGGTTATATGTGTGTGTGTGTGTGTGTGTGTGTGTGTGTGTGTGTGTGTGTGTGTGTGTGTGTGTGTGTGTGTAACATTTTTTGCTGATAAATGAAAATAAAGGGAGACTATTATAGATCTATTTCGAGCTATTTTGCTCTCGTCAGATAGCCATACCCTTAGTGGGATTTGAACCTGGGCAGTCTGCTTGTAAGGCAGCAGTTATATATATATATATATATATATTTCTTTTTAGCCATCTCCCAATCCAGGCCAAAGTATTATATTTTTCCCCCCAGCCCTTTTAAACCTTTTTATCATTATGATAGCTGGCCGGAGAATTCTGGGAGCTGAAGTCCACAAGTCTTAAAGTTGCCAAGTTTGAAGAGCTCTGTGATAGTGGTTCAAATCTCTATTCTTATTCTCTCTTTTTTTTAAAAGTATTTTTATTTCTCTGCCCTTTTTTTAATATCCTACCTTTAGGGCAGAGTTCCTTTCCCTGTACTGATAGCCCTCAACTTAGCACAGTTTGTTTAGTGACCGCTCGAAGTTACACTGGCAATGACAAAGGTGACTTGGGACCGTTTTTCACACTTATGACCGTTGCAGCATCCCCGGGGTCACGTGATCAAAATTCGGACCTCTGGCAACTGACTTGCACTTACGATGGTTGCAGTGTCCCGGGGGGAAGGGTCACGCAATCCCCTTTTGCGACCTTCTGGCAAGCCAAGTCAATGGGGGAAGCCAGATTCACTTAACGACCGTGCGGCTGACTGAATGACTGCAGTGATTTGCTTTAACAGAAAGGTCATAAAATGGGGGCAAAACTCCCTTAACATCTGTCTTGCTTAGCAATAGAAATTTGGGGTTCATCCCTGGTCGTAAGTCGAGGACTACCTGTATTTTTGTGTGTTTTTTACATTTCCGTCCTTGGATATATTCAGTGCGTGTATATAAGCATATCTGTGCCTATTTTTACTGCCTTATTTATTTATTTATTTATTTATTTATTTATTTATTTATTTATTTATTTATTTATTTATTTATTTATTTATTTATTTATTTATTTATTTATTTATTTATTTATTTATTTATTTATTTATTTCTGCCAACCTGCCTTCCATTGAGGACCTGTATACTGCACGAGTCAAAAAGAGGGCCGGGAAAATATTTACTGACCCCTCGCATCCTGGACATAAATTGTTTCAACTCCTACCCTCAAAACGAGGCTATAGAGCACTGCACACCAAGACAACTAGACACAAGAACAGTTTCCCCCCGAACGCCATCATTCTGCTAAACAAATAATTCCCTCACCACTGTCAAACTACTCACAAGCTGCATTACTATTACTATTAGTTTTCTCATTGTTCCTCTCACCCATCTCCTCCCACTTATGACTGTATGACTGTAACTTGTTGCTTGTATCCTTACAATTTATATTAATATTGATTGTTTCCTGATTGCTTATTTGTACCCTGTGACAATCATTAAGTGTTGTACCTCATGATTCTTGACAAATGTATCTTTTCTTTTATGTACACTGAGAGCATATGCACCAAAGACAAATTCCTTGTGTGTCCAATCACATAAAGAATTCTATTCTATTCTATTCTATTCTATTCTATTCTATTCTATTCTATTCTATTCTATTCTATTCCATTCCATTCCATTCCATTCCATTCCATTCCATTTATTCTATTCTATTCTATTCTATTCTATTCTATTCTATTCTATTCTATTCCATTCCATTCCATTCCATTCCATTCCATTTATTCTATTCTATTCTATTCTATTCTATTCTATTCTATTCTATTCTATTCTATTCTATTCTATTCCATTCCATTCCATTCCATTCCATTCCATTTATTCTATTCTATTCTATTCTATTCTATTCTATTCTATTCTATTCTATTCTATTCTATTCTATTCTATTCTATTGTATTCTATTCTATTCCATTCCATTCCATTCCATTTATTCTATTCTATTCTATTCTATTCTATTCTATTCTATTCTATTCTATTCTATTCTATTCCATTCCATTTATTCTATTCTATTCTATTCTATTCTATTCTATTCTATTCCATTCCATTCCATACCATTTATTCTATTCTATTCTATTCTATTCTATTCTATTCTATTCTATTCTATTCTATTCTATTCCATTCCATTTATTCTATTCTATTCTATTCTATTCTATTCTATTCTATTCTATTCTATTCTATTCTATTCCATTCCATTCCATTCCATTCCATTCCATTTATTCTATTCTATTCTATTCTATTCTATTCTATTCTATTCTATTCTATTCTATTCTATTCTATTCTATTCTATTCTATTCTATTCCATTCCATTTATTCTATTCTATTCTATTCTATTCTATTCTATTCTATTCTATTCTATTCCATTCCATACCATTTATTCTATTCTATTCTATTCTATTCTATTCTATTCTATTCTATTCTATTCTATTCTATTCCATTCCATTTATTCTATTCTATTCTATTCTATTCTATTCTATTCTATTCTATTCTATTCTATTCTATTCTATTCTATTCTATTCTATTCTATTCTAAATATTCCATTCCATTTATTCTATTCTATTCTATTCTATTCTATTCTATTCTATTCTATTCTATTCTATTCTATTCTATTCTATTCCATTCCATTCCATTCCATTCCATACCATTTATTCTATTCTATTCTATTCTATTCTATTCTATTCTATTCTATTCTATTCTATTCTATTCTATTCTATTCTATTCTATTCTATTCCATTCCATTCCATACCATTTATTCTATTCTATTCTATTCTATTCTATTCTATTCTATTCCATTCCATTCCATTCCATACCATTTATTCTATTCTATTCTATTCTATTCTATTCTATTCTATTCCATTCCATTCCATACCATTTATTCTATTCTATTCTATTCTATTCTATTCTATTCTATTCTATTCTATTCCATTCCATTCCATTCCATTCCATTCCATTCCATACCATTTATTCTATTCTATTCTATTCTATTCTATTCTATTCTATTCTATTCTATTCTATTCTATTCTATTCCATTCCATTCCATTCCATTCCATTCCATTCCATACCATTTATTCTATTCTATTCTATTCTATTCTATTCTATTCTATTCTATTCTATTCTATTCTATTCTATTCCATTCCATTCCATTCCATTTATTCTATTCTATTCTATTCTATTCTATTCTATTCTATTCTATTCTATGCTATGCTATGCTATGCTATGCTATTCTATTCTATTCCATTCCATTCCATTCCATACCATTTATTCTATTCTATTCTATTCTATTCTATTCTATTCTATTCTATTCTATTCTATTCTATTCTATTCTATTCCATACCATTTATTCTATTCTATTCTATTCTATTCTATTCTATTCTATTCTATTCTATTCTATTCTATTCTATTCCATTCCATTCCATTCCATTCCATTCCATACCATTTATTCTATTCTATTCTATTCTATTCTATTCTATTCTATTCTATTCTATTCCATTCCATACCATTTATTCTATTCTATTCTATTCTATTCTATTCTATTCTATTCTATTCTATTCCATTCCATTCCATTCCATTCCATACCATTTATTCTATTCTATTCTATTCTATTCTATTCTATTCTATTCTATTCTATTCTATTCTATTCTATTCCATTCCATTCCATTCCATTCCATTCCATTTATTCTATTCTATTCTATTCTATTCTATTCTATTCTATTCTATTCTATTCTATTCTATTCTATTCTATTCTATTCTATTCTATTCCATTCCATTCCATTCCATACCATTTATTCTATTCTATTCTATTCTATTCTATTCTATTCTATTCTATTCTATTCTATTCTATTCTATTCTATTCTATTCTATTCCATTCCATTCCATTCCATACCATTTATTCTATTCTATTCTATTCTATTCTATTCTATTCTATTCTATTCTATTCTATTCTATTCCATTCCATTCCATACCATTTATTCTATTCTATTCTATTCTATTCTATTCTATTCTATTTTTCTATTCTATTCTATTCTATTCTATTCTATTCTATTCTATTCTATTCTATTCTATTCTATTCTATTCCATTCCATTCCATACCATTTATTCTATTCTATTCTATTCTATTCTATTCTATTCTATTCTATTCCATTCCATTCCATTCCATACCATTTATTCTATTCTATTCTATTCTATTCTATTCTATTCTATTCCATTCCATTCCATTCCATTCCATTCCATACCATTTATTCTATTCTATTCTATTCTATTCTATTCTATTCTATTCTATTCTATTCTATTCTATTCTATTCCATTCCATTCCATTCCATTCCATACCATTTATTCTATTCTATTCTATTCTATTCTATTCTATTCTATTCTATTCTATTCTATTCTATTCTATTCTATTCTATTCCATTCCATTCCATTCCATTCCATTCCATTCCATTTATTCTATTCTATTCTATTCTATTCTATTCTATTCTATTCTATTCTATTCTATTCTATTCTATTCTATTCCATTCCATTCCATTCCATTCCATTCCATTCCATACCATTTATTCTATTCTATTCTATTCTATTCTATTCTATTCTATTCTATTCTATTCTATTCTATTCTATTCTATTCTATTCTATTCTATTCTATTCCATTCCATTCCATTCCATTCCATTCCATACCATTTATTCTATTCTATTCTATTCTATTCTATTCTATTCTATTCTATTCTATTCTATTCTATTCTATTCCATTCCATTCCATTCCATTCCATTCCATACCATTTATTCTATTCTATTCTATTCTATTCTATTCTATTCTATTCTATTCTATTCTATTCTATTCTATTCTATTCTATTCTATTCCATTCCATTCCATTCCATTCCATACCATTTATTCTATTCTATTCTATTCTATTCTATTCTATTCTATTCTATTCTATTCTATTCTATTCTATTCTATTCTATTCTATTCTATTCTATTCCATTCCATTCCATTCCATTCCATACCATTTATTCTATTCTATTCTATTCTATTCTATTCTATTCTATTCTATTCTATTCTATTCTATTCCATTCCATTCCATTCCATTCCATTCCATTCCATTCCATACCATTTATTCTATTCTATTCTATTCTATTCTATTCTATTCTATTCTATTCTATTCTATTCTATTCTATTCTATTCTATTCTATTCTATTCCATTCCATTCCATACCATTTATTCTATTCTATTCTATTCTATTCTATTCTATTCTATTCCATTCCATTCCATACCATTTATTCTATTCTATTCTATTCTATTCTATTCTATTCCATTCCATTCCATTCCATTCCATACCATTTATTCTATTCTATTCTATTCTATTCTATTCTATTCTATTCTATTCTATTCTATTCTATTCTATTCTATTCTATTCTATTCTATTCCATTCCATTCCATTTATTCTATTCTATTCTATTCTATTCTATTCTATTCTATTCTATTCTATTCTATTCTATTCTATTCTATTCTATTCTATTCTATTCTATTCCATTCCATTCCATACCATTTATTCTATTCTATTCTATTCTATTCTATTCTATTCTATTCTATTCTATTCCATTCCATTCCATTCCATTCCATTCCATTCCATTCCATTCCATACCATTTATTCTATTCTATTCTATTCTATTCTATTCTATTCTATTCTATTCTATTCTATTCTATTCTATTCTATTCTATTCTATTCTATTCCATTCCATTCCATTCCATTCCATTCCATACCATTTATTCTATTCTATTCTATTCTATTCTATTCTATTCTATTCTATTCTATTCTATTCTATTCTATTCTATTCTATTCTATTCTATTCTATTCTATTCTATTCTATTCTATTCCATTCCATTCCATTCCATTCCATTCCATTCCATACCATTTATTCTATTCTATTCTATTCTATTCTATTCTATTCTATTCTATTCTATTCTATTCTATTCTATTCTATTCTATTCCATACCATTCCATTCCATTCCATACCATTTATTCTATTCTATTCTATTCTATTCTATTCTATTCTATTCTATTCTATTCTATTCTATTCTATTCCATACCATTCCATTCCATTCCATACCATTTATTCTATTCTATTCTATTCTATTCTATTCTATTCTATTCTATTCTATTCTATTCTATTCCATACCATTCCATTCCATTCCATACCATTTATTCTATTCTATTCTATTCTATTCTATTCTATTCTATTCTATTCTATTCTATTCTATTCTATTCCATTCCATTCCATTCCATTCCATTCCATACCATTTATTCTATTCTATTCTATTCTATTCTATTCTATTCTATTCTATTCTATTCTATTCTATTCTATTCTATTCCATTCCATTCCATTCCATTCCATACCATTTATTCTATTCTATTCTATTCTATTCTATTCTATTCTATTCTATTCTATTCTATTCTATTCCATTCCATTCCATTCCATTCCATTCCATTCCATTTATTCTATTCTATTCTATTCTATTCTATTCTATTCTATTCTATTCCATTCCATTCCATTCCATTCCATACCATTTATTCTATTCTATTCTATTCTATTCTATTCTATTCTATTCTATTCTATTCTATTCCATTCCATACCATTTATTCTATTCTATTCTATTCTATTCTATTCTATTCTATTCTATTCTATTCTATTCTATTCTATTCTATTCTATTCTATTCCATTCCATTCCATTCCATTCCATTCCATACCATTTATTCTATTCTATTCTATTCTATTCTATTCTATTCTATTCTATTCTATTCTATTCTATTCTATTCTATTCTATTCTATTCTATTCCATTCCATTCCATTCCATACCATTTATTCTATTCTATTCTATTCTATTCTATTCTATTCTATTCTATTCTATTCTATTCTATTCTATTCTATTCCATTCCATTCCATTCCATTCCATACCATTTATTCTATTCTATTCTATTCTATTCTATTCTATTCTATTCTATTCTATTCTATTCTATTCTATTCTATTCTATTCCATTCCATTCCATTCCATACCATTTATTCTATTCTATTCTATTCTATTCTATTCTATTCTATTCTATTCTATTCTATTCTATTCTATTCTATTCTATTCCATTCCATTCCATTCCATACCATTTATTCTATTCTATTCTATTCTATTCTATTCTATTCTATTCTATTCTATTCTATTCCATTCCATTCCATTCCATTCCATTCCATACCATTTATTCTATTCTATTCTATTCTATTCTATTCTATTCTATTCTATTCTATTCTATTCTATTCTATTCTATTCCATTCCATTCCATTCCATACCATTTATTCTATTCTATTCTATTCTATTCTATTCTATTCTATTCTATTCTATTCTATTCTATTCTATTCTATTCTATTCTATTCTATTCTATTCCATTCCATTCCATTCCATTCCATACCATTTATTCTATTCTATTCTATTCTATTCTATTCTATTCTATTCTATTCTATTCTATTCTATTCTATTCTATTCTATTCCATTCCATACCATTTATTCTATTCTATTCTATTCTATTCTATTCTATTCTATTCTATTCTATTCTATTCTATTCTATTCTATTCTATTCTATTCTATTCCATTCCATTCCATTCCATTCCATTCCATTTATTCTATTCTATTCTATTCTATTCTATTCTATTCTATTCTATTCTATTCTATTCTATTCTATTCTATTCCATTCCATTCCATTCCATACCATTTATTCTATTCTATTCTATTCTATTCTATTCTATTCTATTCTATTCTATTCTATTCCATTCCATTCCATTCCATTCCATTCCATTCCATTCCATACCATTTATTCTATTCTATTCTATTCTATTCTATTCTATTCTATTCTATTCTATTCTATTCTATTCTATTCTATTCTATTCTATTCCATTCCATTCCATTCCATTCCATTCCATTTATTCTATTCTATTCTATTCTATTCTATTCTATTCTATTCTATTCTATTCCATTCCATTCCATTCCATTCCATTCCAGTCCATTCCATTCCATACCATTTATTCTATTCTATTCTATTCTATTCTATTCCATTCCATACCATTTATTCTATTCTATTCTATTCTATTCTATTCTATTCTATTCTATTCTATTCTATTCTATTCTATTCCATTCCATTCCATTCCATTCCATTCCATTCCATTTATTCTATTCTATTCTATTCTATTCTATTCTATTCTATTCTATTCTATTCTATTCTATTCTATTCTATTCTATTCTATTCTATTCTATTCCATTCCATTCCATTCCATACCATTTATTCTATTCTATTCTATTCTATTCTATTCTATTCTATTCTATTCTATTCTATTCTATTCTATTCTATTCTATTCTATTCTATTCTATTCCATTCCATTCCATACCATTTATTCTATTCTATTCTATTCTATTCTATTCTATTCTATTCTATTCTATTCTATTCTATTCTATTCCATTCCATTCCATTCCATTCCATTCCATACCATTTATTCTATTCTATTCTATTCTATTCTATTCTATTCTATTCTATTCTATTCTATTCTATTCTATTTGGCTGCGAGGGGGAAACACCCACAGGGCCAGGAGCTGCCTTGCAGGATAATTATATCGGCTCATTTTCTCCCTACTTAAAAAAAACCCTCTTTTGTTGCTTGCTTGCTGCGGTCTCTTTCTCCCCCCCCCCCCGCCCCCAGGCCTCCTTGCCACCACCATCCCCGCCTCCGCTAAATAGGATTTGGGTAGGTTCCTGGGGGACTTCTTTCTCCAGAGTGCCAGGCTCAGGACAACAAGGCTCCAGGGTTGAGAGTTTGAGAGCTGAGCAGGCTGTTATCGATTTCCCGCTTGGCAAGAGTCAAAATGGAAGCCAGCTTCGAGGATGAGCCCTGCTTAGTCCAGAAGTCTGCCCTCCTCAAGGATATGCTCTGCCTTCCTTTCCTTTCACTGCTGTCCTTTCAAGGGCAGCAGGAGGCGTGGCCTTATTCTGGAAATAAGATTAAGCCAGAGATAAGGAGGAACGCATCGATTGGCATTTTGCTCTTCCCACCCTCCTAGGATAAAACATCTTCAGTCCTTCTTGCCTACCCTGAAAGAAGTTAGACCTTCTTTCCTTCTTTCCTTCCTTCATCCCTCTCTTTCCTTTCCCTTCCTTCCTTCCTTCCTTCCTTCCTTCCTCCTTTCATTCCTTCCTCTCCTGTCTCCCCTTCCTTCCTTCCTTCTTCTTTTTTTTAACAAAAGTTTTTTTTTTCAACAAACAGTGCATAGTTTCTGCACAAAGCGTTGTCTGGGTCACAATTGGTAGTCATACATAGTCTCCCTTTCCTTCCTTCTGCTCTCCCTCTCCTTCCTTCCTTCCTACTGTTTCCTTCTTTCCTCCCTCTCTCCCTTTTCTTCCCTGTCTCCTTCCTTCCTTCCCTTCCTTCTACCCTCCTCCCTCCCTCCCTTGTTCCTTTCCCTTCCTTCCCTCCTTCCTTCCTGTCTCCCTTTCCTTCCTTCTGCCCTCCCTTTCCTCCCTTCCTTCCTTCCTTCCTACTGTCTCTTTCCTTCCTCCCTCTCTCTTTCTTTCCCTGTCTCCTTCCTTCCTTCTCTTCCTTCTACCCTCCTTCTTCCCTCCCTGTCTCATTCCTTCCCTTCCCTTCCCTTCCCTTCCCTTCCTTCCCTCCTTCCTGTCTCCCTTTCCTTCCTTCTACCCTCCCTCTCCTTCCTTCCTCCCTCTCTCCCTTTCCTTCCCTGTCTCCTTCCTTCCTTCTCTTCCTTCCACCCTCCTCCCTCCCTCCCTGTCTCATTCCTTCCCTTCCCTTCCCTTCCTTCCCTCCTTCCTGTCTCCCTTTCCTTCCTTCTGCCCTCCCTTTCTGTCCTTCTTCCTACTGTCTCCTTCCTTCCTCCCTCTCTCCCTTTCCTTCCCTGTCTCCTTCCTTCCTTCTCTTCCTTCCACCCTCCTCCCTCCCTCCCTGTCTCATTCCTTCCCTTCCCTTCCTTCCCTCCTTCCTGTCTCCCTTTCCTTCCTTCTGCCCTCCCTCTCCTTCCTTCCTTCCTGTCTCCTTCCTTCCTCCTTCTTTCCCTTTTCTTCCCTGTCTCCTTCCTTCCTTCCCTTCCTTCTACCCTCCTCCCTCCCTCCCTCCCTTGTTCCTTTCCCTTCCTTCCTTCCCTCCCTCCCTCCTTCCTTTCTCCCTCTTCTTCCTTCCGTCTCCTCCCTCCCTGCCTTCCTTTTTCTCTCCCTCTTCTCTTATAGGCCGACTCCGTAAACCGCTCCGAGAGGGCTGTAAAAGCACCATGAAGCGGTATATATACTTCTAAGAGCTGTTGCTGTTGCTAATGCCATTCTCTGTCTCAAATAAAAAGCCGGCCTATGAGGCTTCCTTGCCTTCCAGGGGCAGCCTATCAATAAGAGATAAAAGCAGCTCCCTTGGCTCGAGAAAGTACAGGATCTTGCGGAAATCTTTCAGAGTTTGCTTTTCCATTCCCTGGCAATATCAAATCTGGGTCACCTGCATGCAAAGTCAGCAGATTTAGGCTGCAGCAGTTGATGGATGCAGGGTTGCAGGAATGTTGCACAGGTAGAATGAGTATCACGCTAGTAAAACACGACGTTGACACACCTACTGGTGGTCCTTGACGTACAACCAGTTCAAAGTTAAGAACGGCCCTGAAAAAAAGTGACTTTGCGGCCGTTTTTCAAACTTATGACTCCGAATCGTAAGTCCTGCGTGCGGCCACGTGATTCAAGATTCAGAGGCTTGGCAACCGACTCATATTTATGACGGTGGCAGTGTCCCGCGATCCCCTTTTGCGGCCTTCTGACTAAGCCAAGTCGAAGGGGAGGCCGGATTCACTGAACAACCGTATTGCTAACCAAACAAGTGCAGTGATTCAGTTAACAACTGTGGCAAGGAGGTCGTAAAATGGGGCAGAACTCGCTTAACAGTTGTCTTGCGTAGGAATTTTAGGGTTCGATTGAAGTCCTGAGTTGCGAACTACCTGTGTTTTGTACATCAGCTGTAGGAATCATAGACCATGGAGACATGGTTTCTTGAGCAAAGCAGTTCCAAGCTAGGAAGACCTTTTCTCTGGGTGCGAAGCCTCTGCTGTTCAGAGACCTGTTCTCTCTGACTAGGCTTGTTCAGATCTGTCTTGCTCGGGACTTGCGTTTATTCTTATAGCCATTTTCTTTGTGCACACAAGTATAAAAGATTAACGTTTACTAATTTAGTTACAATGAATAAATGGTTAATACATAACATATAGTATACAGACAGATCATGTCAAGGTCTGATTGCTAACTAAACAGAAGAGTGTCTAATTAACTTTTACCGTAGACAAATAGAAGAGTTTTGATTAACTTAGATAAACAGAAGCTGAGTAAATAATCATTTCCTTAAGCAGGACAGAGGGCTGAGTAAATAAGTAAGATGATCAGTCAATATCAACCAGACAGGCATTCCACATTCTTGGCAGAGATTGATAATCAACCTACAATCAACATTGTGGTTTGGGGTTGGAACTTTATTTTTTATTATTATTATTTATTTGTTTGTCACACATGTACAAGATAGTAGCAATAGCAATAGCAATAGCACTTAGACTTATATACCACTTCATAGTGCTTTACAGCCCTCTCTAAGCGGTTTACAGAGTTCAGCCTCTTGCCCCCAACAATCTGGGTCCTCATTTTACCCACCTCGGAAGGATGGAAGGCTGAGTCAACGTTGAGCCTGGTGAGATTTGAACAGCCGAACTGCAGCTAGCAGTCAGCTGAAGTAGCCTGCAGTGCTGTACTCTAACCACTGCGCCACCTCAGCTCTAGTAGGTATTGGTATAAACATAAACATTAGCAAAGGTAAATTAGGCAATAGGACAGTAGGACAGGGACGGTAGGCACAGTGGTGCGCTTATGCACGCCCCTTACAGACCTCTTAGAAACGGGGAGAGGTCGACTGTAGACAGTCTAACTTGTTCCCTATATTGAAATAGCATTCCTTAGAGACCCAAAGCAATTGTCAATGTATTTATTTTTACTCCGGGAAAATTCATCCTAGTTTTTATTTAAAATGAGAAAGTACAGGTAGTCCTCGAGTTACAACAGTTCATTTCGTGACCATCCAAAGTTACAATGGCCCTGAAAAAAGTAACTTACGACCGTTTTTCGTACAACCTTTGCAGCATCCCCTATGATCACGTGATGAACATTCAGATGCTTGGCAACTGACTCATACTTACGACCGTTCCTGTATCCCAAGGTCATGTCATCCCCTTTTGCGACGGTCTTGCAAGCAAAGTCAAGGGGGATGCCAGATTCCCTTAACAAACATCTCATTAACTTATGGACTGTGATGATTCACTTAACAACTGTGGCAAGAAAGGATATAAAATTTATTTTTTTATTTTATTTATTTTATTTTGCTGTTCTTATATGCCACCCTACTCCCTAGGGACTCAGGGCGGCGTACAACAGAGTATAAGAACAATATAACAAAAACAGTAGCAAAATAATAAATGACTTAAAAACATTTGATACATTAAAAGATTTTAAAAAACCAAACAACACATTCATACCTGGGGGAGACCTAAGATGTTCATTGGTCACATCACCCCGCCTGCAGGAAGAGCCATGTCTTAATAGCTTTCCGGAAGGCCAGCAAGGTGGGGATAGATCGGATCTCTGTGGGTAGTTTAACAGAATTACAGAGTTGGAAGGGACCTTGGAGGTCTTCTAGTCCAACCCCCTGCTTAATTTTGAGTTAATCAAGATTGACATATATGAGCAGTGTGGTGGCCCAGAGGCAAAGACGCTCGCCTCCCACTCGGAAGGTTGGGAGTTCAATCCTAGGCAGCGACATAAGTTTCTCTATCAGGGCGCAAAGAGAAAATATCTGCTGTGAACTCCACATAGGCATCAGGGAGGGCAGCCGGCCAGTAAACGTTCATACAGTCCCCTGGACTCCACCCCAAATATTACAGGGTCATAAAAAGAAACAAAAACATATCCACTTGCTTTTCACAATAGTTTGTCCAGCTTTCCTTAAAACAAGGATTTGGAATAGTCTGGAAAAGATTGGATGGAAGGAAGGAAGAAGCGGTCAGAATACGGGAACAGTGGGGCAGGAATTAGGGATCAGAACTATCCTGGAGTCAATGAGGAACTGTGAAGGTCACATTGGTATGGCATGCCTGAATGCTGGGAATTTAGATTCCTTTCGGTTTCTGACATGTGGTCCGTGATTATTCAGAGTTTCTCAATTCCCTCTGAATTCACCAGAGCTAGAAACTTGGGGAGGCTTTTAAAGTCTTAGCATTAGCTGTGTTTCTTACAGTATTTAACTTTGATGATCACAGATTCTGTAGGGATATTGCAGAGATTAAACAGCTGGAAACTGACCGGCCTGGTGCACAGAACACACTAAGACCAAAGCTGGGTTTCCCCAACACACTAATCCGCCAGCTGCTCACTCAGCTATTTAGCCGTCCCATCACATCCTTCGGCCTCTGTGTGAATGTGTGACTGCTTTGCTGGTTTGTTCCAGGCAGTCATCTGCTGGTCCCATGTGAACCAGATTTAGTGAGGAAGCGAAGTCCTCAGATTTACAGGGAAAATCGATAGCAAGATTAAAAAGGTTTTATGCATCCGTCAATCTGAACCAAAAATGAACCATTGATCGGTGGTAGAGGCTGCTTCAAGCAATAATTGAGATGTTTCCCATTCTAGGGCTGGCATTGTTCATCCGGTTTCCCCTCATTAAGGGCTACCATTTATTCCCATTTATTCCCTCTACTGGTCCTTCTCTCTCTCTCTCTCTCTCAATGTGCATTATTGATTTTCTGATCTATAAATCTGTACGCATATAGATCTGAAATGAGCCCTCTGGAGCACCAACTTTTCGGCAGTTGACGTCACAATGTCCTCCAGCTCTTAAGGAGGCAAGGCTACAATATAACACAGGGGTCCCCAAACTTGACAACTTTAAGACTTGTGGACTTCAACTCCCAGAATTCTCCAGCCAGCTGGAGTCCACACGTCTTAAAGTTGCCAAGTTTGAAGACCTCTGATATAGCACAACTGCTAAATACTGCTGCTGGCCACAACAGACAACCCTTGATGCAGATTGGTATAAAATGCGTATTTCTTAAAAGAATCAAAATATTTTGGGCTTGTCAGAAGACACAAGATTTTGATGCCTTTGCTCAGAATCCTGCAGGCTTTTCAAATTTTATTTATTTTTATTTTACTTTGAAATCTTGTAACATTTCCTGAATTATTTGAGCCTTTAAAGTATGAAAGTTATTTGTATTTAATTTTAGGCCTACCGTATGTCCATCAACTAAAGTGGGTTTTGTCTGCTATATGTAAGTCTTCGACTTACAACTGTAATTGACACAGCAATTATGGTCATTAAGCTGTCCTGGTCATTAAGTGGGCCACCCGTATACTGAGCCGAGGTGGCGCAGTGGTTAAAAGCAGCACTGCAACCTACTTCAGCTGACTGCTAGTTCAGCAGTTCAGCTGTTCAAATCTCACTAGGCTCAAGGTTGATTCAGCCTTCCATCCTTCTGAGGTGGGTAAAATGAGGACCCAGATTGTTGGGGGCAATATGCTGAACTCTGTAAACCGCTTAGAGAGGGCTGTAAAGCACTATGAAGCGGTATATAAGTCTAAGTGCTATTGCTATTGCTACTTAACAAGTGTCTTGCTTAGCAATGGAAACTTCGGTCTCAAATTGTGGCCATAAGTCGAGGACTTACCCATAGCTCACGGGCTGGAATTTGGAGGTCTGGACTTCGATGCCACTTCAGACAGAAATTTGTCTGCCTCAGCTTGTTCTATTTCAAGCTGATTATTGAACAGCAACGCAATTAAGGAAATGGTGACCATCTCATGGTGAAGAGAGAGGAGGAGAAAATTCTTAATTGGGTGCCAGAGCGATTGCCTCCATTTATAAAACGGGAGCGTTCAAGAAATCTTCAAGAAATGGAACCATTAATGTGGATGAGATCAACATACAGAGCCGTAAATGGGATGAGCCATCTCAGCAGAAGTAACAGCTGAGCAATTTTCGATGAGCTGAGCAAGGTTGGACCTAGTTAGCACTTGGATGGGAGAACTCTGAAGATTATCAAGATAGACCAAGAGACCAGGGGAGGGGGGAAATGGTGTCAAAATAGGCAACGGCAAACCACTTCCACAATAGCAATAGCACTTAGACTTATATACCGCTTCATAGTGCTTTACAGCCCTCTCTAAGCGGTTTACAGACTCAGCATCTTTGCCCCCCAACAATCTGGGTCTTCATTTTACTGATCTCGGAAGGATAGAAGGCTGAGTTGACCTTGAGCCACTGAGGATCGAACTGCTAGCAGTGGGTAGTGAGTTAGCCTGCAATACTGTATTCTGATAGATAGATAGATGATAGATAGATAGATAGATAGATAGATAGATAGATAGATAGATAGATAGATAGATAGATAGATAGATAGATAGATAGATAGATAATGGATGGATGGATGCAATAGCAATAGCACTTAGATTTATATACCGCTTTACAGCACTCTCTAAGCGGTTGGCAGAGTCAGCATATCGCTCCCAAGAATCTGGGTCTTCATTTTACCGGCCTTGGAAAGATGGAAGGCTGAATCAACCTTGAGCTGGTAAGGATCGAACTGCTGGCAGTGGGCAGAGTTAGTCTGCAATACTGCATTCTAACCACTGTGCCGCTAACCATTGCTGCTAAGAAAGTACATGAACATTCCATGAAGCGACCAGTAATTCAGGAACTTTATTGAATCAAGCTCAATCGAAGAGGGGCTATGGCTCCTTGGTCAGCAACTCACACAGAAACTCATAATTTGTTGCTTGAAGATCCCCTGATATCAGGCTAACAGATTTGGAAGGGACTTTGGAGGTCTTCTAGTCCAACCCTCTGCTCAAGCAGAAAACCCAATCTATTTCAGGCAAATTGTTGTCCAATCTTTGGTTAAAAATCTCCAGTGTTGGAGCACCCACAACTTCTGGAGGCAAGTCGTTTCACTGGTTAATTATTCTGCCAGGAGATTTCTCCTTAGTTCTAGGTTGGGCCTATCCTTGATTAGTTTCCATCCATTGCTTCTTGTCCTGCCCTCAGGTGCTTTGGAAATGCAACAACCAGCCTTAGAACTGATAATGAGATGTTTAAGTGGCCGATTGCTTCTATAGCAATAGCACTTAGACTTCTATACCGCTTCCCAGTGCTTTACAGCCTTCTCTAAGTGGTTTACAGAGTTCAGCATATTGCCCCCAACAATCTGGGTCCTCATTTTACCGACCTCAGAAGGATGGAAGGCTGAGTCAACCTTGAGCCTGGTGAGATTTGAACAGCTGAACTGCTGAACTAGCAGTCAGCTGGAGTAGCCTGCAGTAGCTGCATTTAACCACTGCGCCACCTCGGCTCCTCCTGCGCCACCTCGGCTTCTGCCTTGTAGGAGGATCAGCAGTAAAGCAACAAGCAACAGGCCACAAACCAGCAGAGTATCAATAAAAGCTTGGAATAGATATTCAGATGCCAGGATGGGTCTACGCTTAAACAAAATTTGCTCAACAATCTCTCTCTCTCTCTCTCTCTCTCTCTCTCTCTCTCTCTCTCTCTCTCTCTCTCTCTCACACACACACACACACACACACACACACACACACACACACACACACACACACACACACACACACACACGATCCCTTTTACAGAGCTGGTTTACTTGAGGATGGCTGAATCAGAGAGCTATGGTGCTGAAAGGACAGCTCCTCCTGCTTCGGTTTTCTGATTCACAAAAAGCATCGCAGCCCGGAATTATCTGCTGTAGGAAGTGATGTTTGAGCGAAAGCAACCGTTTCTTTTTATGTATGCGTGTATTTATTTATTAAAATTATATGCTGCCCGTCTCACATAGCCAAAGTGACTCTGGGCAGCTTATAATGCAAAAAGAAAGCGGAAGGAAGGAAGGAAGGAAGGAAGGAAGGAAGGAAGGAAGGAAGGAAGGAAGGAAGGAAGGAAGGAAGGAAGGAAGGAAGGGGGAAAAGAGAGAGAAAGAAAGAAAAGAGAAAAAGAGGAAGGAAGGAAGGAAAGGAAAGAAAGAAGGAAAGAAAGAAAGAGAAGAAAGAAAGAAAGAAAAAAGAAAAAAGAAAATAATTTAATTTAATTTAATTTAATTAATCGTTCTTATATGCCGCCCAACTTTCGCAGGACTCAGGGTGGCTACACTACTTCAGACGAATGGTTATCCAACATCTTCTTAAAAACGTCCAGTGTTGAGCATTCACAACGTCTGGAGGCAACTTGTTCCACGGATTAATTGTTCTAACTGTCAGGAAATTTCTCCTTAGTTCTAAGTTGCTTCTCTCCTTGATTAGTTTCCACCCATTGCTTCTTCTTCTGCCCTCAGGTGCTTTGGAGAATTGCTTGACTCCCTCTTCTTTGTGGCAGCCCCTGAGATATTGGAACACTGCTATCATGTCTCCCCTGGTCCTTCTTTTCATTAAACTAGACATACCCAGTTCCTGCAACCGTTCTTCATATGTTTTGGCCTCCAGTCCCCTAATCATCCTTGTTGCTCTTCTCTGCACTCTTTCTAGAGTCTCAACATCCTTTTTTACATCTTGGCGACCAAAACTGAATGCAGTATTCCAAGTGTGGCCTTACCAAGGCATTATAAAGTGGTATTAACACTTCACGTGATCTTGATTCTATCCCTCTGTTTATGTAGCCTAGAACTGTGCTGGCTTTTTTGGCAGCTGCTGCACACAGCTGGCTCATATTTAAATGGTTGTCCACTAGGACTCCAAGATCCCTCTCACAGTTAATACTATTCAGCATGGTATCACATATACTGTACCTGTGCATTTTGTTTTTCTTGCCTAAATGTAGAACCTTACTGATCCTCCCCTCTTTGGGATGCCGGTTGTCAGGAAGCAGCTAATTGCTCCTGATCGCTGGCGCCGAGATGGAGCGACAGGGTCCCCAATGCCAGGAGCTGGGCACACCCCTCTCGTCTCATTAGTTTTCTCCCAACAGCTGGGCCCTTTGTCTCCTGCTGCTGATCTGGAAGAAACTGGGATCTTTATGTTTCGGGATATTATTGATAAATATGAATGGGAAAACAGATCCCGAGACTAGGGTCAGAAGAACAGGATAGAACAGAATGACAGAATTGGAGGGTGATAATATTTTTTTCTGATACCAGTGCTATAGTTATTAACAGACTTTAACAGAATAACGGAGTTGGAAGGGACCTTGGAGGTCCTCTAGTCCAACCCCCTGCTTAGGCAGGAAACCTCTATGCCATTTCATCACTGGTAAGACGTCATGGCTGAAACGCGGAAGGCTTTGCGAGATGCAGCAAGGGAAGTTCGCTGGGATCAGAGATGCTATTCAGCTGGTTCAGACCGGTTCGCCCTAACTGGTAGGGGAAATCGCAGGTGGGCCCGCCCACCCGCCCCAGCTCTATGACATTCTATGTAGGGACGTTTTTGAGGCCGGGCGCATGCACGGAAGGCACACACATGCAAAAAGCGCATGCACAGAAGGCTGGGCGCATGCGCGGAAGGCAGGCACACGCGCGATCCGGGCACGCACGTGCATGGCGAACCAGTAGCAACAAAATGGGAAACCCACCCATGCCTGGGATATACCATATTTTTCAGAGTATAAGACGCACCAGAGCATAAAATGCACCTTAGTTTTGGGGGAGGAAAATAGGGGGGGAAATCTGCCTACCAGGTATTCATCTGGCTAGCGTCCTTAGTCTGGTCAGCTTCAGCACATTATTTTATCCCCTGGTTAGGGCTGAAAAAAATCTTCTTCGGAGGGAGTAGCAATAAAAACAAGCCTGCGAAGACTTAGGGCTGGAAAAAAATTTCTTCGGAGGGAGTAGCAATGAAAAATCATTAGCACCTCGTGTCATGGTATGAATATTGTCAGTTGTATGTCTATGCAGAGTGATGCACCCCTATCCTAATATTATGGTACATTCCAATACAAGCAGAACATGTGATATGATCTTGTACGCATGTGTGCATTCCTAAGCCACCATTCCTTCCTTATGCCTTGGCTCTTGACCTGAACGGTCATGTTTCTTAGCAAAGATGTAATTATTCAGGATTTATTGTTTTTGTACTGAAATAAATATTTTCTATTAGACTTTTAATCTCGGCTTTATTTCTAACTGAATTCCAAGTAAAGATCCAAATCGCCTCTATGAGATTTTATTCTCATCCTCAACACCTCGTTAGGGCTGAAAAAAACTTTTTCGGAGGGAGTAGCAATGAAAACAAGCCTGCAAGCCGGGAAGATCGTTAGCACCTCGTTAGGGCTGGGGAAAAAAGCTTCAAAAAAGCTACATTCGGAGTATAAGACGCACCCAAATTTTCAGCCTCTTTTAGGGGGGAAAAAGGTGCGTCTTATACTCCGAAAAATACAGTAGTTAATCTAGTTTTGCTTTATTCTTTTCTCTCTGTGCTTTTCACCTTGGTATGTGGTAGTACACACATTTAGCCAGGACAGTTGAAAACCTTGGAGTTGTGGACATATAATATGCCAAGCATGCTTAATGTTGACTTGGCTACATGTGTGTTGTGGGGTTGGCATGTATGCGTGACTCGTGGTGTGCAGTCCAGTGGGTTAGGTTACTATTGTTGTTTTTTAATTTAATTTATATATTTTATATATTTTCTCTTTGTATATAATAAGTGCTTGGTGAACAGTGTACTGTCTGAGCCATTGTTCACATAACAATATTAAACTCCTAGTTATGTTATTGTTAATAGTACTGTGCAGATCCCAAAATGGGTTACAGGTAGTCCCCAACATACAATAGTTCGTTTAGTGACCATTCAAAGTTACAATGGTAGAGAAAAAAGCAACTTGTGACCATTTTTCACACTTATGACCATTGCAGCATTCCCCCCATGGTCACGTGCTTGGCAACTGACTCATATTTATGATGGTTGCAGTGCCCCGGGGTTACATGATTAGCCCGATTCACTTAACAACCATGTTACTAAGGAACTGCAGTGATTCATTTAACAACTTTGGCAAGAAAGGTTGTAAAATGGGACAAAACTCACTTTACAAATGTCTCACTTAGCAACAGAAATGTTGGGCTCAATTCTGGTCGTAAGTCGAGAACTACCTGTATTCTATACAGTAATCCCTTAGCAGGATTCTTTTGTTATGAAAGCAGCCCTATCATTTCCGACAATAAATACAGGCTTCAAATGATGATGTTTTATTGCATTTTAATTATATGCAATTGTCTATAGAGGAAACTATTATTACCGTATTTTTCGGAGTATAAGACGCACCGGAGTATAAGACGCACCTTAGTTTTGGGGGAGGAAAATAGGGGAAAACAATCTGCCTACCAGGTATTCATCTGGCTAGCGTCCTTAGTCTGGTCAGCTTCAGCACATTATTTTATCCCCTAGTTAGGGAGTAGCAATGAAAAAATCCTGCAAGCTGGGAAGATCGGTAGCACCTCGTTAGGGCTGGAAAGAAAAGCTTCGAAAAAGCTACATTCAGAGTATAAGATGCACCCAAATTTTCAGCCTCTTTCAGGGGGGGGAAAGGTGCGTCTTATACTCTGAAAAATGCGGTAATTAAATTAGAGATGCCAGGTTGGGATAGGTAGATCTGAGATGTAGGCATTGTTATTTATTTTTATACCTGGGGCTGACTCAACTTTCTTAAATGTAGATCCAAACCCCACATACAGTAGACCAGGGGTGTCAAACTCGGTTTCATTGAGGGCCGCATCAGGGTTGTGTTTGACCTTGGGGGGTGGGATGGACAGAGTGGGCGTGGCCAGCTCAATGTCACTCGCATTGGGGGCGCCTGTGGTGGCCCAAGCGCTCTGTCAGCGAAAACGGGCTCCCGAGCTCCATTTTTGGCTAGGACGGCCTTCTGCAACCCTCTGCCAGCGAAAATGGAGTTCGGGAGTGTGGCCCTCCCGAGCTCCGTTTTCACTGGCAGAGGCACTGCGGGGCGATCCTTCGCTGTTTCCAGGGCGGCCCCACGGGCCAGATCTAAGCACCCCGCGGGCCAGATCCGTCCCACCGGCCTTGAGTTTGACACCCCTGCAGTAGACCGAAAAGTATGTTTGATTTTCCAAATTCATTCTTGGAATTAATACTAATTCCATGTTAGGGCATGGAAATAAAAAGATAAAACATGGCGCACAGCCGGAAATCCTTTGTGAAATAGAATTGAGCCAAACGTTCAGGAAAAGATAAAGGATTAAGAAACAAGACGACATGAAAAAGAAGATGTGAGATTGTAAATATGTGGAAACTGTGTATAAGCTTTGTATAAGCAAAATAATGGAAGTGAATAGGTGTAGATCTGTGTTATGATATTGTGATGTTTAAAGTTGAAAAATAACAAAAAAATATTTAAAAAAAAGAAAAGAATTGAGCCAAACATTCAAAGCCAAATTTAACATGATGTTTTAATTTCTATTTACGGGTTAAATGTCAAAGAGCTTAAGACCGTGATGGTGAACCTATGGCACACGTGCCACAGGTGGCATGTGGAGCCATATCTGCGGGCATGCGAGCCGTTGCCCTAGCTCACCTCCAGCGCGCATGCGCATGCCGGCCAGCTGATTTTTGGCTGGCCCCGCTCACACCACCCCTCCCCTCCCAGGAGTCTCCACGCAGCCCATTTTGGTTGTCAGGTAAATACAGGGCTCATGCGAAGGCTCTGGGAGGGCATTTTCAGCCTCTGGAGGGCCGCCGGGGGGTCAGGGGAGACCGTTTTCATCCTCCCCAGGCTGCAAGAAAGCCTCTGGAGCCTGGGGATTGCAAAAAACGGGCCTACCGGGCCTACCGGAAGTCGGGAAATGGGCCGTTTCCAGCCTCCGGAGGCTTCAGGCAGGCCTGCTAGGGGTGCGGGGGGGGCGTGCGCGCATGTGCGTTGGAGTGCGGGGGGTTACGTGTGCATGCATGGGGGGTGGGGCAGTGCAGTGCAGGGGGTCAGTAACGCATGCGCCGGGGGTGTGTGGCACATGGGGGCATTGAATTATGGGTGTGGGCATGCGCGCATGTGCTATCACGCGCATGCATTTGCTTTCGGCACCCGAGGGAAAAAAGGTTCGCCATCACTGGCTTAAGGTGTCATTCGTAACATTTCCCTCTTCAAGAAAGGAGAATATTTGTAGCTCAGGGCTAAACTGAGGGGTCCTTGGTGCTCTCTGAGCTTAGTGGTTTTCTTGCAGACGTTTCATGACCCAACTAGGTAACTTCATCAGTGCTAGAAGGGGATTTTGGGGAGGAAGAGGAGGGGGAAGAGAAGAAGGAGGAACTGTGGGGTCCTTGGTGCTCTCTGAGCTTGGTGGTTTTCTTGCAGACGTTTCATGGCCCAACTAGGTAACATCATCAGTGCTCATGGGTAATGAGATGTCTGCAAGAAAACTACCAAGCTCTGAGAGCACCAAGGATTCCTCTTTCCCCTCTTCCAATTTTATCCGAGAAGCAATTTTGTGAAATAGGTTAGTCACACACCATTTTTAGACCTTGACCCGTCTAAAATTACCCGGTGAGCTTTTGTGACAAACAGCAGATTTTAACCCGGTCTATACTCTAACTGCTACACCACACATAGGGTCTCCTGCTTGAGCAGGGGGTTGGACTAGAAGATCTCCAAGCTCCCTTCCAGCTCTAATCTGATGGATTGAACACTCCGGGTGTGGCTGTTGGTTTCTACGGCTGCCTATGCCAGCCATGTGCAAACTGACCAGGTTTCCTCTTTCCAAGCAACGGGTCAGACTTACAAACCATTTCTTGTACATGCAAGCTGGATCATCGTCTTACCTAATGAAGTCACTACCCCGTGAGTTTTTCAGAGGCAAACAGACAAGAACGAAGATAATTACGCTGAGAGGCAGCCCCAGTGTTTCGGCGCAGGGCCACCGCAGAGACATAAATTTCTGTCTCCAGTTTATCTTCCCGACTTGATCAGCGATAACATCACCCGACCCTAATTATGCTGGTCACGCATTCGGGCTATTACTTCTGTAATTTATGATCTGAGAAACATTTTCTTGCTTGTTGCGAATGGAACAGTCTCTCCTGGAGCCGCCAACTCCCAGCAGACGTTAAGATTTAGCTCCTCGCTTTTAACATGCATGGAGAGTTCAGGCAATTTCCAGAAGTATGGATTTTTTCCAGGTGCATTTTGAGGACTGAGGTTTGAGTAGTTGCAGAACCCTGCATATGTGGTAATATTTTTTTTCCTGATACCAGTGCTATAATTATTAACAGACTTTAACAGAATAACGGAGTTGGAAGGGACCTTGGAGGTCTTCTAGAATAGAATAGAATAGAATAGAATAGAATAGAATAGAATAGAATAGAATAGAATAGAATAGAATAGAATAGAATAGAATAGAATAGAATAGAATAAGAGTTGGAAGGGACCTTGGAGGTCTTCTATCTATCTATCTGTCTGTCTGTCTGTCTGTCTGTCTGTCTGTCTGTCTACCTACCTACCTAATTTCTCTCTTCTCTGTTTGGTGCCACTTGGTGCAGTACACACTCTTTTCCCAGGCTCTGGGGCCTGAAGACTGGAATAGGCCGGTTCTCATACGTCTGGCTTCCATCAAGCCTGTCACCCTTCCCCCTCTTAATAATAATAATAACAACAGAGTTGAAAGGGACCTTGGAGGTCTTCTAGTCCAACCCCCTGCCTAGGCAGGAAACCCTACACTACTTCAGACAAATGGTTATCCAACATCTTCTTAAAAACTTCCAGTGTTGGAGCATTCACAACTTCTGGAGGCAAGCTGTTCCACTGATTAATTGTTCTAACTGTCAGGAAATTTCTCCTTAGTTCTAAGTTGCTTCTCTCCTTGATTAGTTTCCACCCGTTGCTTCTTGTTCTACCCTCAGGTGCTTTGGAGAATAGCTTGACTCCCTCTTCTTTGTGGCAACCCCTGAGATATATGGAACACTGCTATCATGTCTCCCCTGGTCTTTCTTTTCATTAAACTAGACATTCTAATGTAATCCAACCTCCTCCTCAGGCAGGAGACCCTATACCATTGCAGGCAAATGGTTGTCTAATTTCTTCTTAAAAGCCTCCAGTGATGGAGTACCCACAACTACTGGAAAGAAGCTGTTTCACTGGTTAATTGTCCTCACTGTTAGGAAGTTCCTCCTTACTTCCAGGTTGAATCTCTCCTTGATCAGTTTCCATCCATTATTCCTTGTCCGGCCTTCAGGTGCTTTGGAGAATAGCTTGACCCCCTCCTCTCTGTGGCAGCCCCTCAAATATTGGAAGATACTATCATGTCACCCCTGGTCCTTCTTTTCCTTAAACTAGACACATCCAGTTCCTGCAACCGCTCATCATATGTTTGAGCCTCCAGTCCCCTAATCATCTTTGTTGCTCTTCTCTGCACTCTTTCTAGAGTCTCAACATTTTTTTTACATCGTGGCAACCAAAACTAGATGCAGGATTCCAAGCAGTGGTGGGTTCCTACCGGTGCAGTCCAGTGTGCTGTAGGGACCTGCCGATTGCGCAATTTGCGCGTGACAGCTCCGGTGCCATCTTCGCTAGTCCGTCGTGCGGCGCCATATTTTTTTCTGAATTTTTGGGCTTTTTTTTGCTTCCTGCACATGCACGGAAGCAAAATCTCGCGAGGGGACGCTCACGCATGTGAGATTTTGGCAATTTTTTTGCTTCTGCGCATGCGTGGAAGCAAAAAATTGCCAAAATCTTGCATGCGCAAGCGTCCCCTCGTGAGATTTTAGTGATTTTTTGTTTCCTGCGCATGCGCGGAAGCAAAATCATGCGAGGGGACACGCGTGTGTAGTGAGCGTGCACACACATGAAACGTGATGATGCGTGCGCAGCACACCAGTAGCCAGATAAGAGGAACCCACCCCTGATTCCAAGGGTGGTCTTATTTGAATCCATCATTGTTACGACCTATTTTATGACTTATAATCATTGTTTTATGGTTGGTCACACAGCCAGATGTTTATACTGGATTTGGCAATTTTACCCTCCTATCAAGTCCTTCCCAAAGACCTGAGATAAGCAGCAGTTGGTTGTTTGATAGTTAAAGGTACATAGATTATAGTATAGAGCAGTCCTCGACTTACAACCATTCTTTTAATGACAGTTCAAAGTTACAGTGGCACTGAAAAAAGTGACTTATGACCAGTTTTCACACTTACAACCGTGGCAGCATCCCCAATCACATCACGTGATCAAAATTCGGGCGCTTGGCAACTAGCATGTATTTATGACAATTTCACTCTCCCGGGGTCATGTGATCACCATTTGTAACTTTTTCAGCCAGCTTCTGACCAACAAAATCAATCAATCAATCAAAATAGAGCTGGAAGGGACCTTGGAGGTCTTCTAGTCCAGCACCCTGCTCAAGCAGGAGATCCTATTTATACCATTTCAGGCAAGTGACTGTCCAGTGATGGACAGTTAAACCCCCCCCCCCCCAGTGATGAAGCACCCACAACTTCTGGAGGTAAGCTGTTCCATTGGTTACTTGTCCTCGCTGTTAGGAAGTTTCTCCTTAATACATAATTCTCCAGATTCACTGAATGACCGCAGGATTCGCTTAGCTACTACAGTAATTCGCTTAACAGCTGTGGCAAAAAAAGGTCGCAAAACTCACTTAACAACCACCTGGCTTAGCAACTGAAATGCTGGGCTCAATTGTGGACGTTAAGTCAAGGACTACCTGCATTAAGTCTCAAGAAACAGCCATTGATTTAAGACACTGAAAGTGCTTATGAAGATGGCTTATCAGAATATGTTCAATGGAATGGAATGGAATGGAATAGAATAGAATAGAAGCTGGAGGGGACCTTGGAGGTCTTCTAGTCCAGCCCCATGCTCAGGCAGGAAACCCTCTACCATTTCAGACAAATGCATGGGACCCAAATGGTCTGTGGTCTGTGTTAACCATGCATGCCCAAATCTTTGTATAGTTTCAAAAACTACCGTATTTTTCGGAGTATAAGACGCACGTTAGTTTTTGGGGAAGAAAATAGGGGAAAACAATCTGCCTACCAGGTATTCATCTGGCTAGCATCCTTAGTCTGGTCAGCTTCAGCACATTATTTTATCCCCTGGTTAGGACTTAAAAACCTTCTTCTGAGAGAGTAACAATGAAAGAGCATGCAAGCCAGTAAGAGCTGGGAAGATCGTTAGCACCTGGTTAGGGCTAGAAAAAAACTTATTCGGAGCAGCTTCAGCACATTATTTTATCCCCTGGTTAGGACTTAAAAAAAACCTTCTTCTGAGAGAGTAACAATGAAAGAACATGCAAGCCAGTAAGAGCTGGGAAGATAGTTAGCACCTGGTTAGGGCTAGAAAAAAAACTTAGCAAGTAGAGCAATGAAAAAAAATTCTGCAAAGACTTAGGGCTGGAAAAACATTCTTTGGAGAGAGTAACAATGAAAAAGCCTGCAAGGTAAGAGCTGGGAAGATCTGTTAGCACCTAGTTAGGGCTGGAAAAAAAAGCTATATTCGAAGTATAAGACGCATCCAAATTTTCAGCCACTTTTAGGGAGGAAAAGGGTGCGTCTTATACTCCGAAAAATACGGTAGGTTTTTTTCCACCCCTAAGCAGTGAGTTAGGAAGCTGAATGAGCCTTTCTCAAGAATTCTGAATATCTGGTTTTGGGGACCTTAGTTTGCACTGTTTCATATTGCATTGTTAAGGTTTTATGTTTATTGTTTATCTCCGTTTCTTAATCCTATTTTAACTACCCAGAGTCGCAATTTGTGACTTGGGCGCAATTTGTGACTTGGGCGTTTATTGATCAATTGCATCAATAAACCAATAAATGTTTCAAAGTCAATTTGAGGGGTGATTCTAGGTCCTCCGTCCTAAAATTCCCCCTCGACCATCCCATATCCTGTATAGTGGTGCCTTTCGATTTTTTTTTACTGCAGGTTCTGTGGGCATGGCTTGGTGGGCGTGGCTTGGCTTGGTGGGCGTGGCAGGGGAAGGATACTGCAAAATCCCCATTTCCTCCCGATCAGCTGGGACTCGGGAGGCAGAGAATAGATGGGGGCAGGGCAGTCAGAGGTGGTATTTACCGGTTCTCCGAACTACTCAAAATCTCCGCTACCGGTTCTCCAGAACTGGTCAGAACCTGCTGAAACCCACCTCTGATCCTGTAGCATCAAAGTATATTTATGTGCCCAGTGAAGTACAGTAGAACAAGCAAACTTTGATCACACTAGATGGCATTTATAGGATCAGCCATCCTATAGAAGCCGAGGTGGTGCAGTGGTTAAATGCAGCTATTGCAGGCTACTCCAGCTGACTGCTAGTTCAGCAGTTCAGCTGTTCAAATCTCACCAGGCTCAAGGTTGACTCAGCCTTCCATCCTTCCGAGGTGGGTAAAATGAGGACCCAGATTGTTGGGGGCAATAGGCTGAACTCTGTAAACCGCTTAGAAAAGGCTGTAAAGCACTATGAAGCGGTATATGAGTCTAAGTGCTATTGCTATTGCTATTGCTATTGCTATTGCTATCCATGGAGAGCATTAGATTATGGAAAGCTGCATTAAACGCTGGGAGTCCCTCTGGGAGTTGGGCGGCATATACATTTTAATAAATTCAAAATTCAAATAAACCACGCCCAACTTTCATTTTTATTCTGCTTTTTCCAGCTTACAAGGAGAAAATGAAGGAACTGTCTCTGCTCTCGCTGATCTGTTCCTGTTTCCACACTCAGCCGCATCCAAATACCATCTACCAGTATGGAGGTAAGTGACCCACCTGCGCTACGACCCGCAGAGCCTCAAACTAGTCCAGTGATGGCGAACCTTTTTTTCCTCAGGTGCCGAAAGTGTATGCGCGCGCGCTATCGCACACATGCGAGTGCCCACACCCATAATTCAATTCAGCCTCCCCTGCCCCACCCGGAAGCCCTCTGGAAGTCGGAAATGGCCCATTTCCCGACTTCCGGTAGGCCCAGTAGGCTTCCCTGGAGCCTGGGGAGGGAGAAAATGACCTCTCCCGCTGCCCGGGAGGCCCTCCGGAAGCCAAAAAACACAATTCCAGAGCTTCCGCGTGAGCCGAAAATCAGCTGGCCGGCATGCACATGCGCATTGGAGCTAAGTTAGGGCAAAGGCTTGCGTGCCGGCAGATATGGCTGCGGGTGCCACCTGTGGCACGCGTGCCATAGGTTCGCCATCACTGAACTAGTCCTTTCTAGAGAACTTGGCACTACAATACCCACAATTCCCCTTGCTTGATCAAGGAGGGAAGAAACACATGGAAGACCACCTGCGGAAGACTGATATAAATCATTGCAATTTCAAGTGGGATACATGCATTCACATCTTGCCTGCAGTCCAGACTGGGCCTAACTGAGTTGTAATTGATGAATGGATGAATTGATGAGGAAAACAATGCTCATCTCTCTGTCGCAACAGAAGGACCACATGCTGCTTTGAGCATGCGAAGCGTCCATCCATCAAGCAGGGAAACCACAAATACTGCCTTGTGCTTATATGAACGAAATCACCATTGCAGGAAATGAAGGCGCAGACAAGCTAGTTCCACTGTCTACTAGAGTCTATTCTGATTAGGTTCTCTGATTCCCTCAAGACTCATCCATTCTGCAGTTTAGCCAACGGAAGTAGCAAAAGGTAGAGGCTGTTTTTCTGGCCTGCTTTGAAGAATGTCTTGCATTGGTTTGCTTAGGTTCCCATTTATTTATTACTAGTAGCTGGATACCCGTGCTTCGCTACGAAACCATGTGATCGGGCTTGATAAATTGACCTTAAAGCTTGAAAATTAATGAATAGTTACGATCGGGCTTGATACAATGGCAGTTAAAGCTATGTGTAACTCCTTAGCATTAGAGCATGTTAATGTAAGGTAACTGGCACTTGGAACAGAGTCCTTTTCAGGTGGGGAGGGGGAGTAGAATGTCTAAACTCCCAGCCAACAGGCCTGATGAGTCATGCGCTGGCCACGCCCACACCCGGTTTAGCGAAGGGGTACCATCAGAGCGTGTTAATATAAGGCAACTGGCAGTTGGAACAGAGTTCTTTTCAGGTGGGGAGGGGGAGTAGAACGTCTAACTCCTTAGCATCAGACCGTGTTAATAGAATACTGTATAAGAAATACTAATGATCTGATGGTCATTTCGAAAAATCCTTTCTTAGCGAGCATCTAGAAGCCAAGAGGAACGTAAGTGCCATGTTTCAAGTTTGTAGGCTTTACAGTTCTGAAGATTTCATGATGAGTGACTGGTATTTGGCTTTTTTATATATATAGATTAATTCATTTGATTTTTATCCCACCTTTATTTTTTTATAAATAACCCAAAGCAGTGAACCTATCTAATACTCCTTCTTCCTCCTGTTTTCCCTACAATGACAATTCTGACAGGTGGGTTACGCTGAGAGAGAATGATTGGCCCAAAGTCACCCAGACGGCTTTCATGCCTACGGTGGAACTTGAATTCATACACTCCTGGTAATTGGCCCAGTCACCCAGCTAGCTTTTGTGCCTAAGGCAAGACTACAACTCACCAGTTCCTGGTGACTGGCCTAAAGTCACCCAGATAGCTTTCATGCCTATGATGGGACTAGAACTCACAAACTCCTTGTTAGCGGAAGAATCAATCCTCCGTAGGTCGATGGATCGTAGCTCCTTTGAAAACATACTTACTCAGAAAATAAAACCCGAGATTCAAATCTAATTAACAAAATATTTATTTCAGTAGAAAAGTAATAAAAGAATTCTTATTAGACTAAATTTTATCGGCTAAGGAAATAAATCACTTCTACCTTCGGTAGAGATGGCGATGAGAAAAGGAAAGGAGTAAACCTGTGGAATGCAGACATGCGTAATAGAATATATCATACGTCTCCTTGACCATAGATACAAGAAAACAGTAGAAAAACATAGAGATGCACAAACTGACAATATTCACATCGTGACACTCCTGGTAATTGGCCCAAAGTCACCCGGCCGGCTTTCGTGCCTGCAGCCGGAATAGAACTCATAAATTCCTGGTAATTGGTCCAAAGTCACCCAACCGGCTGTGATGCCTAAGGTGGCACTAGAACTCACAGTCTCCTGGTTTCTAGGCCAGCATCTTCATCACTCTGCAAAACTGGCACAGGGAGAAAAAAGCTGAGCTACACAGTATGCAAATAAAATAAGAAAAGTTTTAAAAAGAGCAATCCATGCAGTCACCTGCAAATCACCAGACTCTGAGTAATGAAGTGATGTAAATATCCATATGACTCAATCCTTATTTTCTTTTAACTCCCAAGGAAGGCAGTGAGATCTTTAAAACAGCAACAATAGCAATAGCAATAGCACTTTTCTTATATACCGCTTCACAGTGCTTTCCAGCCCTCTCTAAGCGGTTTACAGAGTTCAGCCTCTTGCCCCCAACAATCTGGGTCCTCATTTTACCCACCTTGGAAGGAAGGAAGGAAGGAAGGAAGGAAGGAAGGAAGGAAGGAAGGAAGGAAGGAAGGAAGGAAGGAAGGAAGGAAGGAAGGGAGGGAGGGGAAGGAGGAAG
>JALIGW010000054.1:770000-772500 GCA_023053685.1 Diadophis punctatus similis | reverse complement strand
AATCTGGGTCCTCATTTTACCCACCTTGGAAGGAAGGAAGGAAGGAAGGAAGGAAGGAAGGAAGGAAGGAAGGAAGGAAGGAAGGAAAGAAGGAAGGAAGGAAGGGAGGGGAAGGAGGAAGGAAGCAAGGAAGGAAGGAAGGAAGGAAGGAAGGAAGGAAGGAAGGGGAAAGAGGAAGGAAGGAAGGAAGGAAGGAAGGAAGGAAGGAAGGAAGGAAGGAAGGAAGGAATAGCAATAGCACTTGGACTTACTGTATATACTGCTTCACAATGCTTTACAGCCCTCTCTAAGTGGTTTGCAGAGTTCAGCCTCTTGCCCCCAACAATCTGGGTCCTCATTTTACCCACCTTGGAAGGAAGGAAGGTAGGAAGGAAGGAAGGAAGGAAGGAAGGAAGGAAGGAAGGAAGGGAGGGAGGGAGGGAGGGAGGGGAAGGAGGAAGGAAGGAAGGAAGGAAGGAAGGAAGGAAGGAAGGAAGGAAGGAAGGGAGGGAGGGAGGGAGGGAGGGAGGGGAAGGAGGAAGGAAGGAAGGAAGGAAGGAAGGAAGGAAGGAAGGAAGGGAGGGAGGGGAAGGAGGAAGGAAGCAAGGAAGGAAGCAAGGAAGGAAGGAAGGAAGGGAGGAATAGCAATAGCACTTAGACTTCTATACCGCTTCCTAGTGCTTTCCAGCCCTCTCTAAGTGGTTTACAGAGTTCAGCCTCTTGCCCCCAACAATCTGGGTCCTCATTTTACCCACCTTGGAAGGAAGGAAGGAAGGAAGGAAGGAAGGAAGGAAGGAAGGAAGGAAGGAAGGAAGGAAGGGAGGGAGGGAGGGAGGGAGGGAGGGAGGGAGGGGAAGGAGGAAGGAAGCAAGGAAGGAAGGAAGGAAGGAAGGAAGGAAGGGGAAAGAGGAAGGAAGGAAGGAAGGAAGGAAGGAAGGAAGGAAGGAAGGAAGGAAGGAAGGAAGGAAGGAAGGAAGGAAGGAAGGAAGGAAGGAATAGCAATAGCACTTGGACTTACTGTATATACTGCTTCACAATGCTTTACAGCCCTCTCTAAGTGGTTTACAGAGTTCAGCCTCTTGCCCCCAACAATCTGGGTCCTCATTTTACCCACCTTGGAAGGAAGGAAGGAAGGAAGGAAGGAAGGAAGGAAGGAAGGAAGGAAGGAAGGAAGGAAGGAATAGCAATAGCACTTGGACTTACTGTATATACTGCTTCACAATGCTTTACAGCCCTCTCTAAGTGGTTTGCAGAGTTCAGCCTCTTGCCCCCAACAATCTGGGTCCTCATTTTACCCACCTTGGAAGGAAGGAAGGTAGGAAGGAAGGAAGGAAGGAAGGAAGGAAGGAAGGAAGGAAGGAAGGAAGGAAGGAAGGGAGGGAGGGGAAGCAGGAAGGAAGGAAGGAAGGAAGGTAGGAAGGAAGGAAGGAAGGAAGGAAGGAAGGAAGGAAGGGAGGGAGGGAGGGAGGGGAAGGAGGAAGGAAGGAAGGAAGGAAGGAAGGAAGGAAGGAAGGAAGGAAGGAAGGAAGGAAGGAAGGAAGGAAGGAAGGAAGGAATAGCAATAGCACTTGGACTTACTGTATATACTGCTTCACAATGCTTTACAGCCCTCTCTAAGTGGTTTACAGAGTTCAGCCTCTTGCCCCCAACAATCTGGGTCCTCATTTTACCCACCTTGGAAGGAAGGAAGGAAGGAAGGAAGGAAGGAAGGAAGGAAGGAAGGAAGGAAGGAAGGAAGGAAGGAAGGAAGGAAGGAAGGAAGGAAGGAAGGAAGGAAGGAAGGAAGGAAGGAATAGCAATAGCACTTGGACTTACTGTATATACTGCTTCACAATGCTTTACAGCCCTCTCTAAGTGGTTTGCAGAGTTCAGCCTCTTGCCCCCAACAATCTGGGTCCTCATTTTACCCACCTTGGAAGGAAGGAAGGAAGGAAGGAAGGAAGGAAGGAAGGAAGGAAGGAAGGAAGGAAGGAAGGAAGGAAGGAAGGAAGGAAGGGAGGGGAAGGAGGAAGGAAGGAAGGAAGGAAGGAAGGAAGGAAGGAAGGAAGGAAGGAAGGAAGGGGAAAGAGGAAGGAAGGAAGGAAGGAAGGAAGGAAGGAAGGAAGGAAGGAAGGAAGGAAGGAATAGCAATAGCACTTGGACTTACTGTATATACTGCTTCACAATGCTTTACAGCCCTCTCTAAGTGGTTTACAGAGTTCAGCCTCTTGCCCCCAACAATCTGGGTCCTCATTTTACCCACCTTGGAAGGAAGGAAGGAAGGAAGGAAGGAAGGAAGGAAGGAAGGAAGGAAGGAAGGAAGGAAGGAAGGAAGGAAGGAAGGAAGGAAGGAAGGAAGGAATAGCAATAGCACTTGGACTTACTGTATATACTGCTTCACAATGCTTTCCAGCCCTCTCTAAGCGGTTTACAGAGTTCAGCCTCTTGCCCCCAACAATCTGGGTCCTCATTTTACCCACCTTGGAAGGAAGGAAGGAAGGAAGGAAGGAAGGAAGGAAGGAAGGAAGGAAGGAAGGGAGGG